>CATNWA010006944.1:0-10234 GCA_951230385.1 Staurois parvus
CTTTTTGTGGGGAAAAAATCTCGTTTGCCTAGCCCTTGAAATGGGAAACCTCATAGTAAACAATTTTAAATGTTTTCCCCCTTTGGGGTGAACAAAAATTAGTAAAAAAAAAAGGGTTTTCAGAGGTTTGTTGGTTCATCACACTCTACAGGTTTTGGTTAAGCTTCCAAACATTGAGTTTCCCGTCTCTTTTATTTTTTAAAGGGTTTAACAAGTCAGAGTCCAAATGTTTTTGACTTTCTGTAAAATGCATTCTTCTCACTTCCATATAAAAATAGTCCTTTTTTGACATTTTAAAATTTTAAACACCCCATTGCCCTTGGAAAAGCCCTTTAAATTTTTCCCTGTTCTCCTTTTTTCTTTTAAAAAGAATTCTTAAAGGGTTTTAAAAACCAAGACAAAATTAATTTCTTAACACCCGGTTCTGCTGAGTTTTGTTTGCTATAATAACATTTTTCCTTTGAAAAAAGGGTCATATTCTTGAACGTTTCAAAACCCACAACAAGAGTATGCTTCAATCAAATCTATCTCCAACACATTTCAACAGTTTCCTAACTTGACACACAAACATCCCTCTCCAGATATGCCTGTAGTCTGTCCCCCTATTTCCACATTAACACTGAGGCTGTCCAGCACCAAGGTACACGTGCAAGAAAGAAAAGACAATGTTAACCCTCAGCATCCATCACGCGACATGAGTTATCATGTATCCATACTCCTTTGGAAATGCCCACTTATGATCCTCAGGGACAACTGACTATATCAAATCAACTTAATTTGATAAGAATTAGTGAGCTCCGGCTACCAACAATTGTTAATCTCCCAGAGAACTATTGGGCATGGAAGACATCTTTCCAAGGCATCATCAGAGTCCATACGGCTAGAGAGGAGCTAGATCTGCTAACAAAGTGGCTTGGACCAGAGTCATTTCAACAGACCAAGATAATCAGGTCTATACACATTCATGATCCAGCTGCTGGGGTTAAAATGGTATGGCAGATATTAGAGTACTGTTGCGGCAGCCCTGAAGCTAATTGAGAACGCTCTGGTTGACAAAAACTGAAGATTTCCCTAAAATCTCTAACAAAAACAAGTTAACTTTGCGACATGTTTTTGGAGGATCAATGCAGCCAAGACTGAAGGCCACTTACCAGGACTGGGATATCTAGAAACAGCATGTGGGATTAAACCAATAATTGAAAAGTTCCCATACAGTCTGCAAGATAAGTGATTTATCAGGCTCTAAGTACAAGGAAGGTCATCATGTCTCCTTCCCTCTATTCAGCTTTTCTTCACCAAAGTTATCATCAACCAAGAAAAGATTAGAAATGACCAAGCTTCATATTCTCAACATGCAGGAACCAATGTCAACACAAACACAGAGAAGATACAAGCAAAGCATGGCAACAGAGCATCAATGTCAGAAAAATGGAGGTGTCAGCCACTGATACAGCTTTACATCTTAACAACTTTGAAAAGAAGTCTATGGACTCACACAGTTTATGCCCAATCCATAAAAAACCACACCCATTGTCAAAGTGTTGTGGGTTCAGAAGCAAGTACGTTTGATGAACGTAAATCTTACCTGAAAGAAAATGCTATCTGTTTCAGATGTTGTGCATCCACCAAACACATTGCAGTAGTGACCAGCATACCAGCACTGCATCCAGGTCCAGCCCCTTGGGCAACAGAGACTTCGATAACCAACAAAGAGCAAGATGTGTGAGGAAGATAAACATGCACAATCAACGGTTGTAATCCAAGTGTAAGAAGGTATGTGCAGAAGGGACAAGGCCCAGATCATGTTCCAAGATTGTTTAGTGACTGGTATACCCCTCTAACAAACCTGACTGCTTTGTGAAAATCTTTTGCAGTGTTAGATGATCAAAGTAATCACTCATTAGCCAGAGATTTTAATGTGTTTAACATTAGAAATGAAATGTTTTCTTACACACTAAAATACATGCTCAGGTACTATGGTAAACAGGGCATAGGGCATATATACTTTCACTGTTCAGTCTGTGGATGAGAAAACACACATAAAACTTCCCACTCTCACTGAATGTGACATAATGCCGGATGACAGGTCAGAAATACCAAGGGGTTACACAACATTTCCCTCATCTGAAATCCTTAACAGACAAGATTCCCGCAATTGACCCTAATGCCGAAATACTCCTCTTGCTAGGGAGGGATATTCTCAGAGTACACTAGGTGCGTAAGAAGATTAACGGACCCCATAATGCTCCTTATGCACAACGTTTAGATCTAGGTTGGGTCATAATTGAAAAAGCATGCTTAGGTGGGGCTCACACACCACCAGTAGACATGAACTCATTTAGGACAAATGTGCTGCCTAATGGGTGCCCATTCTCTATTCAGTTTTCCATGCACCAGCTATAATGTGAGTAAAAGAGACCTTTGGTGTGTTTGTGAACTACAGCCATGCACTCCCTCATTATACCATTCAGGGACCACAGCTCGTAGCGTGATAGTTTAGGTGATAATGTTGTTCACTAGAACTCAAATAATGAAAGACCTGCTATGTTCATGATCCCAATGTTCCTTGTAGTTGAAAAGGAGATGTGAGGTGAGTGAAGGTGCATAAAAATAAGTGTATGATCCAAAGAAGACATTAAATAAACCGCTTGGCGGATATGATCGGCATCTCACCCGCACTTCAGCCAGCCTGATCGCTGCATCACTTCCGGAAGGCAGATTGTCATCACGTGCTGCCAAGTTACTAAGATTACTTATGGTCACGTCCTGAACGCGTAAAAAATTTGTTTTGGAGAGATTTTATCATTACTAACTCCAAAGAAAGGGGTGAATCCTAGACACATTCAGGAAGGAAAACAATCACTAGAAGAAAGAAAAGAAATAGTAGTCCACCATGCAGACAAATGGAAGGGTGTGTGGTTCTTGATAAGTCTTTCTATCACACTCCAACTCACAACAGATATGTTATCTTGATCGAGATACATTATGTCAGATTGTTAGAGATCCTACACAAAAATATAAGGAAGAACTGAAGGGACTAGTTGAATTTGGATATAGCAACTCAGAGTAAATTACACCTAAAAAGGAAAGGAAATATCTAATGACCCCCAGTAGCTGTAGGATAACCAACTAATATACTCATTACCTAAGATACATAAAAGGAATAAATTTAACCCTCCAGCCGAAACTCCAATCTAGTTATAATGGGTATTGCATCCATTGATACAGCAAGATTATGGAAAATATTTGGATGGTTTATTTACAGAATCAGTGTTTCACAGACATGAGCGTATCTAAAAGATACAAAAAACAACTTTTGTAAAATTGTTTGAATGAAGTTGAATTAGTGGGGTAAAACCAGAAGTACTTGTTACTTGCTGACATAATCGACACTATATAAATAAAATACAAATTGAAGATGCATTTCTAGCCTAAATTTTGGGCAATATGGTAAAAGGGAAAGGTTTCCCCTATATCACAGAAAGTGTTACATTAGAAAGTTCTCATAATTATTTTTGGTATCGTGATCAGTTTTTTTCTCCCAGAAGAGGGGAGTATGCAATGGGAGCAAAGTGTTGTGGACCAGTATTGCAAACCTCATCATGAGAAAAAGGGAGGACAAATATGTATTTTCAAACAGAGCAAGTGAAAAACTGCTCAATTTTTAATAGAAGGTTATATAGGCTCACCTGTTTTTCTATCTGGGCGGAAGCAGAAGCAGAAATTGCATCCAATTTTACAAACTATGAATGATAATAACAACAACGATATAAAGCTAGATTGTCAGTATAGTAGGGAGCAAATTAACGTTCCTTGGATGTTGAACATTTTCAGACAGGAAAATAAGTTGTTAACAAAGGTTTAAAATTTTAGGCCCACTGACCGTTAAGAGTTATCTCCCTGAGTTTTCAGTGGACATCACCCATTGTGGGTAAAAAACATTCCAAAAAAGAGGCACAGTATAATGAAAAAAAAAAAAAAAAAGTCAGGATAAACTGTAGTCTTGAGTCTGATTTTCCTGGCCCAATCACAGATTGATTAAGGAACGATTTACGGGTGAAACTTTCAAAAGAATTAGAATAGACATGCAAAAGATAATTTATTTCTGTAATGCAACTTAAAAGTTTGGAAGCTAATATATGAGATAGACTCATTACATGCAAAGCAAGAATAGTTCAAGCCGTGATTTGTCATAATTGTGATGATTATGGCTTACAGCTCATGAAAACCCCAAATCCACAACTCAGAAAATTAGAATATTACATGCAATCAATAAAACAAAGGATTGTATCATAGAAGCACAATATCAGACCTCCTGACAAAGTATAAGCATGCATATGTACTCAGTACTAGGTTTGGGCCCCTTTTGCAGCAATTACGATGCTCAGGCGGCGTGGCATGGAAGCTATCAGCCTGTGGCACAATGCTGAGCGTGTTATGGAAGACCATGGATGCTTTCAATAGCCGTCCCCTTCAGCTCTCTCTACAGTGTTCGGCTGTACTCCATGTTCTCACATCTTTCTCTTGGCAATGCCCCATGAGATTCTCTATGGGGTCAGGTCAGGCGGGTTTGCTGGCCAATACAAGCACAGTAATCCCCACGGTCATTGAACCAGTTTTGGGTGCTTTTTGGCAGTGTGGGCATGTGCCAGGAGGTCCTGCTGGCAAATGAAGTCTGAATTCCCCATAAGCTCGTCAGCGGATGGAAGCATGAAGCTGCTCCAAAATCTCCTGGTAAGATGGCTGCGTTTGACCCTGGACTTAATGATGCACAGTGTACCAACACCATGCAGCAATGACCTGGCTATCCCGCAAAGTACAACACAGACTGTGGAAACTTCACACTGTACTTCAAGCACCTTGCAGTGTGATGCCATCTCCATTTTTCCTCCATATACCTGGGTCCCCTTGATTTCGCAAATGAGATGCAAAAGTTGCTCTCATCAGAAAAAGGACTTTGGACCACTGAGCAACAGACCAGGTCATGTTTTTCTTTAGCCCCATGGTAAAGCCGCTTAATGACGTAGTTTGTTGTTTCATGAGCGGCTTTGACAAGAGGAATCACGAACAATTTTTTTTTTGTTTACAGCGATTTTATTATTTTTGCTATAAAGAGGAACTGGTAAAAACAATCTATAGTTGTTTCCAATTATGATACGTACAGCAATAACAAAGGCACATTTGGAAAAAGTTACAATACAGAAAAGTACGAATTCACATGTCAGGTCCAGTTAAGTGATTGGGACACTGGACAACAATTCTAACATTTTTGGCTCTATACACTGACCACCACAATGGATTTGAAATGAAATGAACAAGATGTGCTTTATACTGTCAGACGTGTCAGCGTTATTAAGATTTGAGGGTATTTTACATCCAAATCATGTAGACCAGTAGTATGGGAATAGGATATATAGATATGATTTGCATTTGTGCCTCCCACTTGGTTAAGGGGACCAAAAGTAATGGTACAGAATAATTAAACATACATCAAGACTTTCAGTATCATGTTTAATACTTGGATTGCATCTCCCATTGCAGTCATTTACAGCCTGAATTCTGGAATCGCATAGACATCCACCAGACGCTGGGTTTTCTATCCCTGGTGATCGCTACTGACAGGCGCCTCTACAGTTGCACCTGTCATCAGGATCTGCTTATTCCTTGGGACAATTTTTCCTTCAGTTTTGTCTGTTAGCAAGTGAAAAATGCATTCTCAATCGGATTCAGGTCAGTTGAATTGACTTCGCCATTGCAGAAAATTTCCACTTCTCTTTCCCTTAAAAAACACTCTTTGGGTTGCTTTTGCAAGTATGCTTTTAGGGTCATTGTCCATCTGCAATGTGAAGCTCGGCGTACCAATGGGTTCTGAAACATTGGTGACTGATTTCTATATGAGCAGATAATATTGACCGCAACAACTCAGAAATTCATCCTGCTGCTTTTGTCACAGCAGTCACATCATCAATAAAATTTATAAGAGAACCGCACGTGTCAATTGGTCTAGTCATACATGCCCACGCCATGGACACACTTCTCATCCAACCATGCTTCACTGATGAGGTGGTATGCATAGGGTTCATGTGCAGTTCCTTTCCCATATCTCCATACTCTTCCTCTTCCCATCACTCGGGTCAACAAGTTGATCTAGGTCTCATCTGTCCATAGGGATCGTTTGTTCCAGAAAACTGTGACGGCTTTTTATAGATGTCATGTGGCAAAACTACTAATTCGGCCCTTCCTGTTTTTGAGGCTCTACACCAATTGTTTACATCTTGTGGTGAACCCTCTGTATTCACTTCTGGTGAAGTCTTCTCTTGATTGTTGATTTTGACATCATCAATACATCCTACCCTCCTGAGGAAGTGTTCTTGATCTGGTCAAACTGTTGTGGAAGGGTGTTTTCTTTCACCAGGGAATCGAATTCTGTCTGTCATTCATAACACAGTTGTTTCCTGTGGTCTTTTCCTGGTCCCTTTTGTGTTGCTGTGCTCACCGGTGCATTCCTTCTTTATAAGAATGTTCCAAACAGTTGTTTTGGCCACGCTTAATGTTTTTTGCTATTCTCTTCTGATGTATTTTTTGTTTTTCAGTCCTAATGATTGCTTGGCTTCACTGATAGTGACAGCTTTTTGTGATCTACACATATCTTTGAGAGTTGACAGCTAACAGATTCCAAATGCATATAGCAAACTTGAAGTTAAACTATGGACCTTATTATCTGCTCACCGGTAATTGGGATAACTGAGAGAGGGAATAAACCCTCACACCTGGCCCATGGAAACAGACTTGATAAGACAATTGTCCCATTTACGTTTGGCATCCCCTTAACAAGTGGGAGGCACATATTCAAACTGTTGTAATTCCTACACCGTTCACGCTGATTTGGAGTTAGTAATACCAACTCAAAGTAAAAGCTGACAGTCCTGCTCAGTTAAAGCACATCTTGTTCATTTCATTTCAAATCCTATTGTAGTGGTGTATAGAGCCAAAAATGTTAGAATTGGTTTGTTACCTCCCAAAAAAAATGGTTTCCCAATAAATTTATGGACCTGACTGTATGTAAGGAAAGAAGAAAGAAATGAAAGAAAAAACGAATAGATTTTTATAGTAACATGAAAAAAAAAAAATGTCAGACAGAAAAGTGGGGTTGAAAAACATACACGTGTCAACAGTATATGCCAGTCAACCCTCAAATGGGAATGCTCCTTATTCATGTAATAATATGGTCTATAAACCCTCCATGATCTCCCAATTTTTATCCAAATAAGTGCATCATTAATCCAGTAAAGTATAGTGGAGAGTACGTTCCATGCGCAATCACAGCATCAACTCATGTGTAAAACAAGAGGCAATATACCATAAAGTGGCAAATGTAAATTGTATAGTATCAATCTCATAACGGCATCAGAAGACCCTTGTTATACGAGCTACCAATAAACCGGACTGTATAGTCAAGGACGTATCAGGACATCCTAACCAATATGCGCCAAACCACGGGAAAGGTTGGGCTGCAAGCCCAATAAACGTCTGGAATCACAATTACCCTGTGATGGCCGCGGCCATGGAAACAAAAGCGTGGACGTATGTGGGTACATTAAATGTAGTCTTGACGGGGTATTATTACATCTGGTTAATACCTTTAGGGCAGTTCACTCGGACGAAGACATACATTAAACAAAAATAAATAAAAATTCAAAAGGGGAATTTTCAACAAAACATTTGAGGGAAGAAAAGGCTGTAAAAAAGCTGGGATCACCAAAAAATGAAACACCTGGAGAAACAGAGGAGCCCAGTTTTTAATGAAGTTTATTTTTGGCCCAAAAGTGTGAAAAAGGGCCACTATAATTATGAAAAGTAAGCGTCCAGGAGGGTTTTGGACCACAATATACCGGGCAAAAAAAAAACGGGGTTTAGACTGAGATTCAAATCGATCCACGGATTGAGAAATAAAGATGCCCATTGTGATAATTGTCAAAAGGGGCTGAGAGTAATATACCCAAAAATTTGGGGAAGACAAGACCCCCCGTCGTTGTGATGAGGCAAAATGTGGATTTTTATTACCAAAAATAAAGTTTTAATGGTCCGTGAAAGGATCTAGAAAGTTTTGGAAAAGGAACTGGAAGTGCTCTAAAAAGTATAGTAGTTTAGGAAAAAAATTTTCATTTTGATGCCGTGACTCTGCCAAAAAGGGAAAATAGGGTAACCATCCCCAAATCTTCAAAAGAGTAAAGGGGTGACACACAGGTGGATAATTAGCGCAAATTTTTATTTAGTTCTAGGAGTGAGGTTGATACCTAAATAGGAAATCCCAAACCGTGACCCAAAGAAAAGGAAAAGAACTACGGGAAAATGCACCCAGGGAATCAGGAACTTAACAGGCATAATCACCGATTTGTATATAACCGTAAGACCTACGCTATAAAAAAAAAAGTTCATATGTGTATAAATTTGGCAATGAAGTTAACGGGTTGGGAAGAAAAAGCATAACATTCATAAATGCATATTTTGAAATGTGAAATAATAATGGGTAGCCAAGATACCCAGTGTGATCTGATAGCAATTGCCAAAATGTCAAGGTCCTCCTTTTTTCCCCGGGTTTGTTATCCTGTGCTGGTGACCATCTTTGGGTTCTGCTGTGCGATGGGAAAAACCTTTTTTGCCTTCAGGTCGCTGAGGTCCCCCCCCAGAGGGGGTGGGGGATGAAATATAAACCTGTGGCCCGCACTTTTTCCTTTGCACTTGTTAGATCCGCCCCGGTGGTGCCTTAGGGTGCCAAATGACAGACCTATCAGGCGTGGGGGGCTAAGCCCGGGCTGTGCTTTTACCAGGCCCCTGGGTGGGGATGGAAATTGAAACACCCCGGGGGATCACGACCTCCGAGCAGGCCCGGCAGTGGCTGAGGAGACCTTTGGGGACAGGTACCGGGGAGACCCAGTATAAAGGGATGGCGGCCCCAGCAGGGTAGTAACGGTCGGGGCGCCCCGGTGAGGGAAGCGGGGTTTCAGAATGGTGGGCGAGATAGTCGGGTCACACCAGGCAGCAGGGAAGTCAATCCTAGAATGGCAGGGAAAATCCGGCCCCCCAAACGCAGGGCAGGCAGTGTCAGGAAAATCCGGTCAAGCAGGAGCAGGCAGGTAGTCAGGCAACCCGGGGGGTAAAAACGAGGAGCGGAAATGTCAGGACAATCGGGTCAAACGCAGGAGCAGGCAGAAATATCAGGGTAAATCAGGGTCAAAAGATAGGTGCAGGAACTCGGATCACAGGAAGCCTTGCGGCAATCTGTGACAGTGCAGGGCATTTTAAATGTGCGCCCTGCACTGTCATTGGCCCGGGTAGGGCGGCCCCCGGCGTCATTGGACCCGAGGCGCGCCCGCGGCTTTCTACTGGCATGGCCCGGGGCCCGTCAGGCGGTCGCCGGGACCCCAGGCCTGTGTCCCCGGGGGATTGGGCCCCCAATGCGCAGCGCGAGGGACAGGCCCCCGGATCGCGGACCTGGACCGCGATCCCTGACATTGCCCCCCCCCCAAGGGCCCCTCCGGGAGCCCCACTGATTCTCCCCCGCGGGTGAGCACGAAAAAAATCCCGGGTGGCCCGGGGGGGCCGTGGACGTTCTGGGCGGGTTCCCATGAGTTCTCCCCAGGGGCCATATCCCTTCCATTTTATCAGGAACTGTGTTGGCCCCCCCCCCCTTCGGAATGAGGGTAGTTCCACTTCATATTCTCCTGGTCACCTATATACTGCCTCGGGAGGTTGGATTCCGGGCCGGGAAGGGATCCGGTCCGATGGCTTCAGGAGAGTACATGGAAGACAGGGTGTATCTTGAAGGTTTCGGGGGTCTTGAGGCCACCCCGTTAACTACTCGCTTTACCGAAAGGGCCGATGTCTTGGGTCCCACTTCCCCTTTAAGGACTAGCATCTTCAATTTGGGTTTTTTTGCTCCAAACCCGATCCCCGGATGAAGCAGTAAATTTTCCCCCCTTTTCTTTCGGGCGAATGCCCTTTTACCCTCCCCTTTTGGGGTTTTGCGATGGCTTTTCCTTTAATGGCATGTTTTGAAAAAAAGAAGTTCAAGATGTATTTAGATGTGGGACCGGATTCTCAGGCATCAGTCAGGGGGGAATGTGGGATATACCCATAATTGGAAAAGAACGGGGGGCCCCGGTGACTCGAGTTGTTGTACGCGAATTCCGCGGAAAGGGGGGCAACGAAGCCCGTCGTCCGAAGGTAGGAT
>CATNWA010006945.1:0-11204 GCA_951230385.1 Staurois parvus
CCTCAGTAACAATCTGTGTCCCTCAGTAACAAATTTTGTGCTTCCCTGAAACAATTCGTGTCCCTAAAACGTTTCGTGGGCCCAAGTAACGGTTCTGGCCCCCGATTTTTTTTTCTGTGTCCCTCATAAAAATTCTGTGTCTGTCCCTGATAACAATTCGTGTCCCCAAAATAACGTTTCTGTGGCCCTAAGTAACGGTTCTGTCCTCAGTAACAATCTGTGTCCCCCCATAACAAATTTTGTGTCGTCCCCGATAAAAATTCGTTCCCTAAGTAACTTTCTGTGCCCTAATAACGGTTCTGTGGGGCCCAATAAATTCTGTAGCCCTAAGTAATGTTTTTGTGGGCCCCAATAACGTTTCAGCCCCCCAAGTAACGGTTCTGTGTCCTAGTAACAATTCTGTGTCCCCCAGAACAATTCTTTCTGTCCCTGAGTAACAATCGTTCCCCAAGTAAAGTTTCTGTGGCCCCCAAATAACGGTTCTGTGGGCCCTCAAACAATTCTGTGTCCCTCAGTAACAATTTTTGTGTCCCTTTTTCCCAAGTAAAATTTTGGGCCCTAATAACGTTTCGTGGGCCCCAAGTAACGATTTTTGTGGCCCAAGTAACTTTCTGTGGCCCTAAGAAAAGATTCGTGGCCCTAAAACTTTTCGTGGGCCCTAAATAACTTTCTGTGACCCCAAGTAACGTTTCTGTGGCCCAAGTAACATTTTGTGGCCCCAAGTAACGATTCTTGGCCCCAATAAAATTTTTGTAGCCCCAAGTCCCGTTTCTTTCCCCCCAAGTAACGTTTCTGTGGCCCTAATAACGGTTTTTGTGTCCCCCCCAGTAACAATTCTGTGTCCCTCAGTAACAAATTTTGTGTCTGTCCCTGAGTAACAATTCTGTGTCCCCAAAATTTCGGGGGCCCAATAACGGTTTGTGGGCCCCATAACAATTCTGTGCTGTCCCCAATAAAAATTCTGGGGGGCCCTAATAACTTTTGTGGGAAATAAGTAACGATTCTGTGGCCCAAGAAAATTTCTGTAGCCCTAAGTAACTTTCTGTGGCCCAATAACGTTTCTGGGCCCTAATAACGTTTCTGTGGCCCTAATAAAGGTTCGGTCCCTCAGTAACAATCGTGTCCCTCATAACAATTCTTTTCTGTCCCGATAACAATTCGTGTCCCAATAACGTTTCTGTGCCCTAATAACGGTTCTGGGCCCAATAAGGTCTGGGGCCCAAAAACAATTCTGTGTCCCCAAAACAATTCTGTGTCTGTCCCTAAGTAACAATTCGTGTCCCTAAGTAACATTTTTGCCCAAGAAAGGGTTTTTCTGTGTCCCCAGTAAAAATTCTGTGTCCCCAGTAACAATTCTGTGCTGTCCCGAGTAACATTCTGTTCCCAAGTAACTTTTCTGTGGCCCAAGTAAGGGTTTTTCTGTGGCCCTAAGTAACAGTTCTGGGGCCCTCAGTAACAATTCTGGTCCCTCAGAAACAATTCTTTTTCCCCTCAGTAAAAAATTCTGTGTCTGTCTGCCCAAGGTCCTACCTTTTCCCTGGGGTTATTTTATTTCATGTGCTTTTTCCATCTTGGATTCTGCTGTGCATAGGGGAGCCCTTTTAGCCTTCGGTTTCTGTGTCCACCCCCGAGGGTGTGGCGATGACATATAAGCCGGGCCCGCACAGCTCTTTGCACTTGGTCTTGTGTCTTTTGCGCTGTTACCTTTTTCTGACTCTCGTGACCTCCTGGTATCTGATTTGGGTTTGTCTTACTATTTTTTGAAAACTCCTTTGATCTACCCCCTGTTTGAACCCGCCTCGTGACCTGTATTTCCCTGCTGTCCTGTACTTTCGCCTGTTGTTGTTCCCCGGCTTGTCGCTTACTCTTTTGTCTCCCCCACCACTAAAACCCCATTGCGGGGGCCATTACCGCAGCTGGGGTGCTGGGGGGCCGCGACCTGGTTTCCTGGCTGCGTCAAGTCCATCCCCACCATCGGGGGCCCTGGGAAGGGCAGCCGGGACTTAGACTCCGCTCCCTGAGGGACTTCGTCTGTGGGTGGTGGTTGATCGTCACCAGTCGTTACATTGTTTAGGCCTGCCTGTTCCCCGTTTCCTCAGCCTCCTCGCCCTGAACATTAAGCACAAGTTGCCATGAACCCTGGACCGGTGCAGGCACGCCTTCGCTCGAACACCAATGCTAGTACGCCAGACTCCGATCAACAGGATCACCAGTTTGGATCAGTTCGCTCAGGAGCGTTTGCAAACTCTGCTAGCACGCTACCGCGCACCCTTAACTCCTGGTGTTATTAGGCCGGATTGTTTTTATTTTTTTCGCTCCGTGTGTCGGCTTCCTCCGTCTGCTGTTCCGCTTGCTGTGCCTACCGCCCGCGACTGATGCTGCCGCCCGCGTTGGTCCAGAGGTATGACCGGTTTCAGCCCCTCATCCACCAGCGCTTTGGGGGTGAGCCGAGGTCAGTGTTCGTGGATCCTCAACCAGGTGGGTATTTATTTTGAATTAATACCCCACTCCTTTCCGTCTGGAGAGGTCACAGGTGGGGTTCCTCATCTCACTACTCTCAGACAAAGGCCCTTGGCCCTGGGCAAGATCCCTTATGGTAGAGGAACCGAACCCGGTGATACAAGATTTTTCTGGTTTTGTCGGATGCCTATCCGTAGGGTATTCGAACGTACCGGGCTACGTTCCCCGCCTCGGCGGCCAAGCTGCTTCATGACCATTAGCAATCAGGGTTCACGGACCGTGGCCGAGTAACGCGTATAGAGTTTCGTTACCCTGGCGGCAGTAGGTTCGGTTGGAAACAATGAGGCTCTGGTGGCTGTCGGGTTAGTTTCCATGGACCTATTCTGAAACTCAATTGAAGGACGAGATTGCCAAGCTTAAGGAACTGCCAGTTGGTGTTTGGAGAGCTCATCTCTTTCCCTGATCCTGATTGATCAACCATAGGCTCAGGGAGAGGCCATTCACTCAAGGCAACGCCTGCGGGAGGCCTTCCATTCAACTTGGCAACCTGCGTTTACTGACCCACCCGTTCCTCCCCTCTCCTCCCCACGCCTCCTGGGGATAAGCTTGTCCTGGTGGGGAACCCATGCAGCTGGGGTTTGCTTCGCCTTTCCGAGGGGAGACGGCCGCCTCGGGCTGTCGGGAGGGTCGCTGCCTGTAACTGGTTTGCCCTCGGTGGCACTTTTTTTTCGGTCAGTCTTGTCCCGGGTCCGTCCGGGAAACGCTCAGTCGGCAACCTGCGATCAATGTCGGGGACAAGATCATGGGTGGAGTTTCCTCGTATCCCCCTCCGCCCCCGTTTCCGCAAGTGGATAATCCATTGATCACCGTGTTCCTTTCTTTGGACAGGGGGCTCGGTTGACGGCCCCAGGCGTATGGAGGACTCTTGGGGCCGGTGGTGTTAGTATCTCTGGACAGCTCGTTCTTAGCTATGCGCAGCACTCCATTTCCCCCTGCAGGGCTCAGTGCTGCCCCCCATTGGTTTCTCGAAGCAATAGAATGGCAGGCCCCTGCAGCCGCCGCAGTTTACCCCACGAGTACCCAGGCCAAAAGAGGAAGCCAAGCCATTGGGGCTGTTCAACAGGAGTTCTGGCCTGTTTTCAGGTGAATCTCTTCCCCACACCTATTCAGGTGGTATTTATTTGGGGGTATCCCTGGCCTCCGAGAGGCACACTCCAACCTTCAATTGGCAAACAGCCCCGAGATTCTCTCCATGGTCTCCAACAGTGTTGGGGCCGGTGCATCCGGGGCGCGGTTAAGGTATTGTGTGCCTCCTCGGACCTCTGCGTTTTGCCCACCGACTATTGGGGAATACCGGGAGACGTGTTTTGCGATAAAATAAGGGTTTTTAACGCGCTGGTACCTTACCACCGCGCATCGTCCTTTCACGACTGCGCCATAATCCCTGCAAAACCCGGGGCCTCTTCTCTCCCACGTGGCAGGGTGTAAAAAAACCCTGCCTATCGGTAGTGCGGAGAAATACAGGTCCATGGAGGAGTACGATGGTGGATCGCGCTTATCCCCTGGGGAGCACATTCGTAAGTTCTACTTTCCCCAGCATGAGCGGGTTTTATTTTCGTTAAAGAAGAAAGGTGGGGAATTGATGCCCTGCATAGATTATAGGGGTCTCTCGAATCGAATTTACCATTAAAATGCATATCCAATTCCTTTGATTTCTGAGTTATTTTCGAGCCCGGCCTTAAGGCAGCAACCGGTCCTTTAACCAAAACTCGACCTTAGGGCGGTCGTACAACCTCGTACGGATCAGACATGGGGGTGAGTTGAAGACCAGCGTTTTAATCACCATAACTGGGCACTCCCTACAGAATACCTGGTGATTGCCCTTTCGGATTGTGTAACCGCCACGTCCCGCGGGTCTTTCATGAATTCTTAAAACGATAGGTCCTCTTCGATTGATTTGTTGCAGCAATGCGTAATTGGTTTACCTGGAATGACATCTTGGTTTAACTCTACCTCCATGGTGTCCCATAGTCCGTTCCAGGATGTAAAGCAGGTGCTGCAACGATTGCTTGAGAACGGACTCTTTTTGTTAAACTTCAGAGAGAGTGCGAGTTTCCATCCGATCCCAGGTTTGGCCTTTTTGGGCTACATTAAAGTTCGCTGCGAGGGATTTTACCATGGACTACCCTCATAAGTTTGCGGCAGTTTCTGCAGTGGCTTCACGTCCCAATGGTCTTCGCCCATTCAATCGCTTTCTGGGGTTTGCCAAACAAAACTACTAAATCGGAAGATCATCAGGAACTTCTACCACATTGGCAAAGCCTCTCTCTGACCCGCTAACCAAGAAGGGGAAGTCAACCCACACGAGTGGCCAATCTCGAGGCCCCATCATGAGCTTTCGAGGCTCTGAAAGCAGCCTTTAGCTTCGGCTATCCCAGATTCTTTTCGCAAATCCCAATCCTGGGTTGCCCTTCGTCCCTCGAAGTTGAATGCCTTTCCGATGAACGGGAGTAGGGGCTCTCCTTGTCTCAGCGTCGGTCACACCTATGGATCCCCTACTTCCCCTGCGGGTTCTAACTCCAGGAAGCTTTCCTCGGCTGGGAGTTGCAACTACCAGATTAGGAGATCTGGAGTTGTTGGTCATCATTCTGGCTCTCAAGGAATGTAGGCACACTGCTCCGAGGGATCCGCGGTTCCTGGTCCTCATTCTTACCGCTCACAAGAACCTGCATATCATTTCCGGAGGCCAAGAGAGATTGACACCCCACACACCCGCAAGGGCAGATGGGCTCACCTGGTTTCTTGTCAACGCTTCAACAATGTGGTTTCATATTTGCCTGGTTCCAAGAATAGTTCAGGGCTGATGCGTTAATCACATGCAATACTCTGAGTTTGTCCTGGGAGGACTCTGAGCCAAATCCTCACTTATACCCTCCAGAACCGATCCTGGCTGCCATTCCGCAACCCAGTCTGACCTCCTCCCGCTTGGGGATCAGATTTAGGCTGCACAAACTGATTCTCCTTCCCGGGAGGGCCGGAGGGTAAGATGGTTTTCGTACCCCGAGGGATTGCGACAACAACGCCGCCAGCTTGCGTACCTACCATAACGCCAAAACTGCCGGGCATCCAGGGAAGAACCAGCTGTGTAGGGTCGTCTCTCGCTTATTCTGGTGGCCAACCCTCCGTGCCGACATATGCCTCTTATGTAGCGGCATGTTCGATCTGTGCCCAGAATAAAGTCTCCACGGCATCTCCCTTTGTGTCCTTTCTGCAACCCATTCCCAATGGGAGCGTCCTTGGTCACATCTAGGGATGGACTTTATTGTAGACCTCCCGGTGTCTCGGGTCATACGGTCATCCTCATGAATCGTCGATCGGTTTTCCAAGATGTGCCATTGCTATTCCACTCAGGAAATTACCCACAGCGCAGGAACTGGCCACGGTCTTTTCCAGGAGATTTTTCGCCTGCATGGTTACCTAAGGTGATTGTCTCAGACCGCGGGAGTCAGTTCGTGTCCAGATTCTGGCGTGCCTTCTGCTCCCAGTTGGGTATTAGTCTCGATCCTTTTCACATCAGCCTACCACCCGCAGTCCAATGGGGCTGCGGAGCGTTCCAATCAGGCCTTAGAACAATTCCTTCGGTGTTACATTTCAGACCATCAGGATGATTGGGCCGATCTCCTGCCTATGGGCAGAGTTTTGCCAGGAACTCGCGCGTCAACTCCTCCACAGGGATGTCTACTGCCCTTCATGGCCAACTATGGGTTTCAACCCGCGGTAATTACCTGAGAGATGTTCTCACCACAGGACATTCCGGCTGTGGAGAACCATCTCTTGCTGCCCTGCGGTTCTTCTTTGGGGCAGATTCCAGAAGGCCTTGAGGGACTCAGCTCAGCGCCAAAGTTCCAGGCTGATCGCAGACGGTTTGCCCGACTCCTTCATACCAAGGATCGGCGATCGGGTGTGGTTGTCTACTCGCAACCTCAATCTCGGAGTTGCCCCACACCCAAACTGGCTCCCCGTTTTTGGTCGGTCCATTCCGCATTCTCCGCAAAGTGAATCCGGTGGCCTATGCACGGTTGCCCTTCCGTCTGGGATGCGGATCTCCAATATCTTTCATGTTTCCCTTTGAAACCTCTGATCTGCAATCGCTTCACTACCTCTCTCTTCCTCGGCCCGCCGTCCTGTCCGGGTGACGGTCATTGAGGAGTAAAATGAGGTGAGGCCGATCCTGGACTCTCGATTGGTGCGCGCTGTCAATTACAGTTCCTGGTTCATTGGCGCGTGTTATGGTCCCGAGGAGCGTTCCTGTTCCTTCCGCGATGTCCAATGCTCCTGCCCTCCTCCGCGCTTTTCATACCCGCTTTCCTCAGAAACCTGTTTGTTGAGCCGCGGAGGGGAGGGCCCTTGAGGGGCGGTACTGGTCAAGGTCCTCCTACTTTTCCCTGTGTTATGTTACTTCATGTAGGCTGGATGTCCCATCTTGGATTCTGCTGTGCATGATGGGAGCTCTTTTATGCTTCAGGTTTCTGTGGTCCATCCTTCCAGAGGGTGTGGCTGATGACATATAAGCCTGTGGCCCGCACATGCTCTTTGCACTTGTGTCTTGTGTACATTGTGTCGCTGTGACTCTGTCTGATCTGACTCTCGTGACTCTCCTGGAGATCCTGATTTCGGCTTGTCTTGACTATTCTTTGTATTCTCCTTTGATCTGACCCTCTGTTGCTGAACCCTGCTCGTGACTCTGTGATTCTCGTCGTGCAGTCCTGTACTGTTTCTGTCCTGTTGTTGTTGACGCCACCCCCGGCTTGTCTGACTACTCTTTTGTCTCTTTCCACCACTACACGCCATTGGCGGCGGCCATTACCGCAGCTGAAGGTGTCCTCGGGGGCCGCGACCTGGTTTTCCTGGCTGCGTCAAGTCCATCCCCACCTATCAGGGCCCTGTGTGAAGGCAGCCTGGGACTTAGACTCCGCGCCCTGAGGGACTTCGGTCTGTGGGTGGTGGGTTGTCGTCAGCCAGTGCGTTACATTGTTAGGCCTGCCCTGTCCGTATCCTCAGCTCCTGCCCTGACACTGTCCCTGAGTAACAATTCTGTGTCTGGTCCCTGAGTAACAATTCTGTGTCCCTCAGTAACAATTCTGTGTCCCTGAGTAACACAATTCTGTGTCCTCTGAGTATCAATTCTGTGTCCCTCAGTAACGATTCTGTGTCCCTCAGTAACAATTCTGTGTCTGTCCCTGAGTAACAATTCTGTGTCCCTCAGTAACTATTCTGTGTCCCTCTCAGTAACAATTCTGTGTCCCTCAGTAACGATTCTGTGGCCCTAAGTAACGTTTCTGTTGGCCCTAAGTAACGTTTCTGTGGCCCTAAGTAACAATTCTGTGGCCCTAAGTAACGTTTCTGTGGCCCTAAGTAACGTTTCTGTGACCCTAAGTACGTTTCTGTGGCCATAAGTAACGATTCTGTGGCCCTAAGTAACGATTCTGTGGCCCTAAGTAACGTTTCTGTAGCCCTAAGTAACGTTTCTGTGGCCCTAAGTAACGTTTCTGTGGCCCTAAGTAACGTTTCTGTGACCCCCTAACTAACATTTCTTTTTGTCCCTAAGTAACGTTTTTCTGTGTCCCTAACTCTCTCCC
Organism: Staurois parvus; assembly: GCA_951230385.1. Lineage (NCBI taxonomy): Eukaryota > Metazoa > Chordata > Amphibia > Anura > Ranidae > Staurois > Staurois parvus. The sequence continues at coordinate 8,100 of CATNWA010006945.1, forward strand.
TCAATACAGCCAGGTCTGCCTCTGTTGAATGACTGGAGGCATAAATGGAGAATTCTAAAATGGCCGCCATTATAGCTCGACCATTACACAGTGCTGGCTGGCTGGCTTCTGATTGGCTAATGCGATCACATGTCATGAATGAATGCATTATGGGTCAGCGCGCCTTGTCTGCGCGCCTTCCCAGACATCCCCGCTCCGTCGCCCGCACATGTTGCTGCCATTTTAGGAAAAATTTCGATTCGCGCATCCGAAGTCTGCTAATTTTCGGATTCGTTGCGAATCGAAATTTTACCTAATATTCGAAACGAATTCCACTTCGCCTAGTTCGATTCGCTCATCTCTAGCTGTAACTAATCACAGCACAGCCGAGGCAGTGTGGCATGCGCCTTAACCAAAAGAGCTATATCATGTATCAGATATGTGATATAGTGCAGAGAGGTCGCTTTGCACACCGTACATCCTCATGATATGGTCACCAAGTGGATAAGCCACGTTTGCTAAGCCCAGTGTGCATGATTCCTAACACCAAACTGGGAAAAAAATATGTAAACTCGGGCATATTCTTGTAACTGCAAATAAAAACAAACCTCAAAGACCACCAGTAGATGGCAGTATCAGTCCATTATTTTAATGTCCTATAGAGATTAGGTAGGGACTATCAGTGAGTAGAGACATGTACACACAGGGATGGGTTGGCAGGTACTGGCTCCAGGGTAGGGATATGTTCAGGTCAATCTGAATTGGAACCCTGCACACACCTCTCCGGGCTGGTGACAAAATAATGGCCAGAATTTGTCTAGTGCACCCTCCTGAACCCCAACATCCCTGGTTACTTTGTTCACTAACAGTAGCAGTCCCGGGACCTGTCTTTTAGCGGTGGTAAATACCACAGCAGGTGTTTCTAAGCTGTAAGGAACCAACTGAATCTGACTTTAGTCTTCACACACACAGGACATACAAGATTGTCACTTTATTACAGACATTTGACTTTTCCAGCCTCTGAATGCACCTCTATGTTATCCTATGTGGCCGATCACCACATCGGTGGTTTGTATAAGGGCGTCTATGTTTGGGAGGCTCTGCAAAAAAACCCACTCACCAGTGGTATTTCAGGAAGGAATGGGCAGTAGAAAAGCCTGAGGGCCCCGTTCACGCTATAGAACTGACAGTTCCAGAACTGCTTTCCAGATGCGTCCACTGCCAGTGTGTTTTAATGACGTGTTTTTTTTGTAGTTCATATCGGTGCAATCCCTTGACACCCGTGTGTATTTTGGATGCTTTCTGGTTCATTATTTCCCACTCTCCTTTTTCTTCAATGTAAATAGGGACAAAGTGTGTTTCACAGTTCCATTTTTGGTGCGTTATTCCATTCCAAGCTATTTCCTACCAAGAAAAGGTGTGGTCCAGTAAACATCATAGACACTCTTAGGAAACTTTCATTCACATTGTGGGGGAACCATGTTTTAGCGGAACTATGATTAGATGTTTGTGACGGTCATTGTAAAAACGGACACATGTTCCTGTTTCCACCCACCACCGCAGTATTGAGGATAATGGAGGTTCCGATCGTGTCCACCTGAAAAATGGCCAGGCAGACCCAATGTTCAAGTGAAAGCAGGCCCTTAAACTCCATGCACACTAGCTTTTTTTTTTTTTTAAGTTACAAAAAATGGCTGGGTAAAAACGTAGGAAATCAGCATTTTTTTCTAGGCATTTTAGGCACCAAGCTCACTAGCATTTTATTTTTTTCTGCTCCTCAGAAGCTAAAATCATCGTTTATCACTATGTGTCCCATCGCACACCTGCTTTAATGGCTGTTAGTGTTTTTTAAGTTTCAGCGTCTAGAGTGAGCAGTGAAAAAAAATAGTTTTTTGTAGAGTATTTAACGGAGCCTTTTTACAGCTGAAAAAAATGCTAAATGGCTTCTAAAGGCTACTAAATGCTACTGAAAAAACGCTTCTAAACCGCATCCTTTTTGTCTAGCTTTTTATCTGCATGTACTGTAAAAATGCTAATAAAAACTCCAATGCTAAAAATTGGCTTTTTGTAGAGTTATTTGGAGCATTTTTTCCAGCAGAAAAATACCACCTGAAACTTTACTAAACATTGCTAAATAGCTTCTAAATTGCCTACTAAAAACTGTACTATAAACACTACTAAAAAATGCTATTGAAAACCTGAAAACGCAATGTAGTGTGAACTGGTCCAAAATGTTGTTGAGGGGAATGTACTTTATATGTGACAGGAAGGAGGTCCCCTGGACAGGTGCTCTGGTCCCTCCTATTGGGGGGTTGCTGTGACCTCGCTGTATTAAAGTCTTTCAATTATCTGCATTCACTGCAGTAATTGTCAGAGTGCTGAATAGAAGAAAGATCCAATAAGAAAAAAAATTGCAAAAAAAAGACTATCCTACTGTTATAGAAATTGTGACTCAGAGATCATATGTCACTGAATGTAGATACAAACTGACCTTTCCTTTTTTCAATTTTACCTGCTGGAATTTTCTGTAAAATGCAATATGGTGACCTGGACCCTTTATGTACACAGATGGTCTACAGAACAACCCCCCTGAAAATGTAATTTGCTGCTTGAGTGATTGGCTCACTGATTTTCCCCCAGAAATCTGCATTAAGATACATTTTTTGGCATCCCCTTACAACAAAAAAATCATATTAGGTGAGATGCCTCCGTAAAAAGAAATCACAACCAAAAGGGATTGCAGAACCCTAGCACTCTTTCCTCATATGCGTCCTGCAAGTGCAGCAGCTCTAGATTAATAAAATAAAAAGCCACCCCATACCGCCACTCTCCCCCACTAAACAGCATAATACTCCCAGAATAGACAAAAGGTAGAATCTAGGCAGCAAAAATTTAACATAGATCACTGAGAGGGGAAGGGTATCCCTCTCTCACCAAAAGCTGAGTTACTACTTTAAATTTTCCCATCATGAATTAACCAGTTCTCTTGCTAACAAAAACAACCCCATTATTAACATTTTATTACCATGAATGATTCCCGGGGTGACATCTGTGAATGTTGTTTCTTTAGAAAAGAGGAAGGAGGTTTTTGTACGCTCTGTATCACTGTGTGAGAGGTAATCATTA
>CATNWA010006946.1:0-24081 GCA_951230385.1 Staurois parvus
TTTGACTTGGTTTTTACGGGGGGGTCTGTTCCAGGGGAGGCGTCTGTAGTTTGGGGGTGACCTGTACAAGGCGATTCTGTACTGGGGGGTCTACCTTTGGGAATGTCTGCATGGGGGCATTTCCATAGTTAATGCATTGAAGCAAACTCCATACTTTGCAGAGCACGGTGTTTCAAAAAAATTGCTTTTTAAACTTTGATGTGAAAGTCAACATGATTTCTTTTCTGTTTCAGCACCCCAAAGGGTTGATCCTTGCGGTGATCTTTCCCAAAAAAACCCGGGTGTGGGCAAACCCGGGGCTCCGGGCGCATGCGTTCTTTTTCACCTTTCCCGGCTCGGGCACACTCCCACCAGGTGACGGCAATAGGGTTGGCAAGCCGCGGCTTTTTTAATGCGCTTTCTGTGTCCGGGCCCCGCTGGAAAACTTTGGGTGTCGGATGTAGGGGGCGGGTGATAAAAACTCCTTCCTCTCACAGTCGCCCTGAAGACCAAAAGGGCGGGGGAAAACACAGCGAGGGGGAACCCGGGAAAGGTAAGTGAATTGACACAATAGGGAATGAATTACTAGGGGGGGGATGAATTACTATTTGGGGGGATGAATTATATTGGGATGAATTACTATGGGGGATAAATTACTATAGGGGGGATAAATTACTATGGGGGATGAATTACTATAGGGGGGATGAATTATGGGGGATGTTACTAATGGGGGATGAATTACTATGGGGATGAATTACTATATGGGGGAAAAGAATTACTATGGGGAAAATTTTATGGGGTGAATTTACTATTGGGGCGAATTATATATGGGGGATGAATTACATGGGGGTAAATTTTCTATAGGGGGGATAATTACTTTTGGGGGGGAAATACTTTAGGGTGAAAATTTTTCATATGGGTATGAATTCTATATGGGGGATAAATTTACTAGGGGGGGATGATTACTATGGGGGGGATAAATTTACTATATGGGGGATGTTTTACTATGGGGGATAATTACTATGGGGGATGAATTACTTTAGGGGGGATAATTATATATGGGGGGTAATTATAATGGGTGTGAATTACATAGGGGTGGAATTACTATAGGGGGGGATGAATTATATGGGGGTGAATTACTATGGGGGATGAATTACTATAGGGGGGATGAATTACTATATGGGGGTGTTTTTTTTTTTTTTAAAATTTTTTTCTCTCAAAATAAATTTCAATCGGGGTTTTTTTGGGGGGAATTTGGCTATTAAAAAAAAGGTTCCCCACCACTGACAAAAGCTTGTTTGTATTAGACGATACACTGTGGCCCTGATTAAAACCCTTTGTTTTCGGGGCCCTTAAACCCCCTTCATGCCCAAGCGTTTTTTGAATTACAGTGTGGGATTTTTTTTAAATGTTGCAAGGGTTTTTGGGGTTTCAGTCTTTTTTTCCCTCTGGGAAAGGGGTCCAAGGGCTCTTTATTCTTAAAGGGCGGGACCCCTGACCTAGGCAGATTCTCCTTGAGGCCGTTCCTTCTAGGGGACGGGAAGAGTATGAACTCGCATGTTTCCCCCGTCTGTGTCCCCGGCTCGACTGTAAAACGGGGAAGGAGGTATACCCACTACGGAGGACGGGCAGCCCCCTTTTTTGACCAAGCTACCAACCGAAAATTTTGTGGCAATAAGGGTTTTGGTGTACTGAGGGTTTTGTTTTTGGGGGTGGGTCATTGTGCGGGGGTTTTCACTGGGTTTTTTCTAGGGAAGGGTTGTACTCAGGAGGGGTCGGGACTGATGGGGACTTACAGGGTGAATCGCAGGGGAAGGTTTAAAATGAGGGGGTTTCCAGTTGGCTTTTCTGAAATGGGAATCTGTACGGGATCTGTTGAGGGGACTGCCTGAGGGAGCCCTTACGGGGAAGGGTCCGCACCAAGAGTCTTTACTGGGGGTTTTGTCTATTTTTGGGAGGTGCTGGGGTGCTGTACTGGTGGTTACTGGGGATCTGTATAATGGAGGGGGGTGTGTTTGGGAAAATTGTACAAGGTGGGTCTGTATTGCATTGCCCAGGTTTTAAACCAGACCTGCACCTGTGCTTTTCTTCATTTTTTTGCCTATCTGCCAAAAAAATGGCACTAATCCCTAGAGCATTTGCATTTTTCAGTGTAAGTAAGCCTGGCCAGAGGGGGATTATTTTGACGCGTTGGCCACCTTTAAACATGTATTGAAATACATGTGAACTAAAAATCCCTTTTTGTGTAAATTTGCTAGAAAGGGTGTAAAAGCAGTGGGCGAGGATTGATTCACAATTTCTAGTTTTTAGAGGGGGTTGCTCTCGGAGTCTTCACTGAGGAGTGCAATACTTTGGGGGGTACGGGGGTTTTGTTGTCTGAGGGGTGTTTGTACTGGGGTTACGGGGGGGTCTGTTCCTTTTGGAGGCCCCCTGAATTGGGGGTGCCCTTTAAAAAGGCGATTCTGTCTGGATTCTATCCTTGGGAATGTTGCAGGGGGGCATGTCCATAGTTAACTGTTAAAGCAAAATCCATACTTTGCAGGCCGGTGTTTCAAAAATAGTATGCATTTTTGATTTTTTGATGTAAAAGTCATACATGATTTCTATACTGTTTCAGCACCCCTAAGGTTGCACCCTTTTCGGGCTGATCTTTCACCTAGGCAGATCTCCGCTTGGGGGCCGATCCTTCTAGGGGGACTGGAAAGTAGAACTCTGCACTCTGTCCCGTCTGTGTGTGCCGTCTCGACTGAAAAGGGGGGAAAGGGGGTTTATACCCTTACGGGGGGAACAGGAGCAGAACCTTTTTGACCGGGCATCACCAAACACAACAAATGTGTGTGCAAAAAGGTTTGTGTACTGAGGGTTTGTTTTCTGGGTGGGTCATTAGTGCAGGGGTTTTCTTACTGGGTGTTCTATGGAAGGGCTTTTCCGGAGGGGCTGTACTGATGTGGACGTACAGGTAAATCTGCACGGGGAAAGGGTTTAAATAGGGGGGCTCAATTTGGCTTTTGCAATGGGGAATCTGTACGAGGGGGACGGCATGAGGGAGCCCTTTTCTGGGAAGGGTCCGCCCCAAAAGATTTTTTTTCTGGGGGTTGTCTATATTTTGGGGGGTGACTGGGGTGTCTGTACGGGTGGTTCTGGGGGACTTCAAAATGGAGGGGAGTGTGATTGGGAGGGAATCGACGGGGTGGGTTGTATTGCTTGTCCTCTGTAACCGGACCTGCCCCTGTAGCTTTTCTTATTTTTTGCCTTTGCCCTAAAATGGCACTTATCCCTAGGTTTTTGCATTTTCAGAGTAGAGTAAACTGGCCAGGGAAGGTTTTTTTTGACGCGGTCCCACCTTAAACTGTTTTTAAAAAAACTTTTAATTAAAAATCCCCGTTTGTTTTGCTAAAATGTAAAACGTAAGGTGTTTTTTTTTTATTGAAGGGGTTTGCCCATTATTTTATTACTGTTTGCAAAGGGCCACCCTTTAGGGTCCCCCCTTTTTTAATACTTAAACTTCGCGGACTACCCTTTTTCGGGTGTCCTTTCCCCTTAAGCAACTACCAAAACCCGGAGGCAAAAAACATTTTTTTTTCCCTTTAAAAACACACTCTTTCAGCCCCGAGGGCCCCCCCTGTTTTTTCCCGGGTCCCCCGGGGGAACCTTTGAGCCGGGGGCGGTCGCGGCCCCTGCGGGGTCTTTTTCCCCTCTAAGGGGGGCTCTTCGTGTGCCGGGGGCCTGCCCCCCCCCCTCCCTCTCGGTCGGGCCCCTCCCCTGCCCCCTCCGGTTGGCAGCCCCAAAAGTTTTTGCCGGCCTTTTAATCCGGCCCCCGGGTGTGGCTTTGTTAGGGGGTTTTTGTGGGGGGCAGCGTGCCCCAACGTGAGGGGGAGGGGAAAACTAGCTCCTCTCACAGTCCGCCCCGAGACCCAACGGCGCGGGAAGACAGCGAGAGGACGAAAAGGTAAGTGAATGGGCACGGGGACTTGGTTAAATAAAGGGGGGGGGGATGTATGGGGGGGATGAAATTATTATAGGGAGAATTACTTTATGAGGGAGAATTACTTTATTGGGGGTTTTAATTACTATATGGGGGGGATAATTAACTATATGAGGATGAAATACTATAAGAGGGATAATTTCTATATGAGGGATGAAATTTCTTAATGGGGGGATGAAAAACTAATAGGGATGAATTACTTTTTGAGGGGGAATTACTTTAGAGGATGAATTACTATAAAAGGGGGATGAAAAATATGGGGGGATGAAATAAATATAGGGGGATGAATTAATTATGAGGGATAATTACATATGGGGGATGAATTTCTATTGGGGGGATGAAAATTTCTAAAGAGGGATGAATTACTAATGAGGGTTAAATTTCTTATGAGGGATGAATTACTATATGGGGGGATAAATACTATATGAGGGAGAAATACTTTTAGGGATGAATTACAAAAATTGAGGGATGAAAATACTAATTGAGGGTGAAATACTATTGAGGGAGAAATTACTAAGGGGAGAAATTTCTATATGGAGGATGAAAAAACATATGGGGGGGTAATTCTATGGGGGGGAGAATTTCTATGGGGGGTTTAATTTCTATATGGGGGGTAATTACTATTGGGGGATGAATTACTATGGGGGGATGAATTACACTATGGGGGGTGAATTACTATATGGGGGATGAATTATATGGGGGATGAATTACTATATGGGAGATGTTTTTTTTTGTTTTTTAAAATGTGGGGTCTCAAAAAAATTTTTAATCTGGTTTTTTGGGAGATTTGGGCTCATTGAAAAAAAAAAGGGTTTCCCACCCCCTGTTCTAGAGGAAATGGAAGATGTGAACTCTGCATGCTATCCCCCCTGTGTGCGCCCTTTTTTTTGACTGTAAAAAGGGAAAGGGGGTATACCCTTTACAGAGGACAAAAAACAGAACCATTTTGACCAGAGAAACTTTCAAAAACAGCAAATGCCCTTTGTGAGGGGTTTTTTGTACGGGGGTTTTTACGGGGGGTCTGTTTCCTTTGGGAGGGTGTCCTGTAGTTTGGGGGTGACTTTTACAAGGCGAATCTGTACTGGATGTCTATCCTTGGAATGTCTGCATAGGGGCATGTCCATCAGTTAACTGTATTTGAAGCACACTACCATACTTTGCAGAGCACAGTGTTTCAAAAATAGTATGCATTTTTTTATGTTTGATGTGAAAGTCATATGATTTCTATTTTCATGTTTCTGCACCCTAGCGGTTTGCAACCTTCGCAGCTGTTCCCGTCAACTACAGATCTCCTGCTTGAGGCCGATCCCTTCTAGGGGAGCTTTGAAGAGTAATGAACTCTGCACTGCTGTCCCATCTGTTGCACTATCACGACTGTAAAAATGGGGAAAGGAGGTATACCCATCTATGGAGGAAAGACAGGCAAACCTTTTTTGACCAAGAACCATCATCCACACAGCAAATGTGTGTGAAATATTGTTTTGTGTACTAAGGGTTTTGTATTCTGGGTGGGTTATATTATTGCAGGGGTGTGATACTGAGAGTGTCGATGTAAGCGTCTGTACTCATGGGAGAGTCCATGGTACACCCTGGCATCGTGTTAATGGAGGTGGTTGTCAGAGTAGAGTAGAGCCTCGGCCACAAGAGTATTACTTTGACTGCAGTTGGCCAAGCTTTAAACCATGTATTGAAATAACACGGGGTGGTTACATAGTTTAGGACTCGTCTGACAAAAGACAAATGGTCCATTCCATTTCCAACCATTAAAAAATAATAATAATAAAATAATTTATAATCTTAAACCCACAGTAGCTCTAGAGGATGGCGAAAAAAAAACATCCAATAAAGTACGATCCCATTTGCTCATGCTGGGAAATAAAAGATCCTTCCTGAATCCCCCGATAGGCAATCAGATATTCTCAGTAATCAACTTAACCTATAAATGTTGGTATCCATTTATATTTCAGTATTTTTCTAACCAGAAAGAAATCCTGGCTTTGTTTGAATCAAGCCTACTGGCTGGCCAACAACCAACCTCTTGAGGGAGTCTAAATCTCTCATTTTCACAGGTCTCTCACTTGTGAAGAATCCTTTTTCCGTGGTTGAGAAGACCAATTATTTTTCCTCCAGATATAAAGAGTGCCCCCTTGTCCTCTGTGATGACCTCCAGGGTGAATAGCTCTACACCGAGTTCCACTAAATGCAACCACTGGATTATTTATACATGTTGATCATATCCTCTCTTTAAAGCACCATCTTCTCAAGAGAGCATATATTCAGTTTCTATCTAAACTCTTTTCCTTATAGCTGAGCGCCTCCATGCCTCGTAATCAGTTTTGATCGCCCTTCGCTGTACTTTCTTCGTTCCAGTTCCCCATATGTTCTTTTTGTGAATTGGGGTGGCGAAAACTGAACTGCATAATTCCCAGATGATGTGGTTACTAATGAATTGTACCTGGGTAAAATGATTTCACCATCTCTCTGGACGTCTATACCGTCTGTTTTAATAACCAGAGAGGAATTTTGCTCGCTTTAGAAACCGCAGCTTGGCAATTGGAGTCATTATAAACTTGTGATCTACCAGAACTCCCGCTATCCTTCCTCCACCATTGATTTTCCCCATTGTAACTCCCCCTAGTATGGTAAGGATAAAGGCACTATTCCTTAGCCCCCCCCAAGTGCATAACCTTACATTTATCAATATTAAACCTCATTTGCCACCTAGTTGTTCACCACTAAACAGTGCAATTGGAGGTCAGCTGGTAAATTGAAGACATCCTGGTACAGGATGTTACTCCACTGCACAAGCTCTGGTGTCATCTGCAAAGACAGAAAAGGGATTTTTTATATCCCAGACGCCTATATAGTTTATAAATATTGTGGGGGTAGCTCAGGTGGGATCACCTTCCCTGTCCCTGGGAAAAAGGTAGAGTTCAGACAGCAGGGCTTTCAAAACATCCTGAATGGTCCAGTTTTATTTAAACCCAACTCCCTCCTGCCAAATAAGGAAATGAACAGGCGCAGAGGTGGTTCTCCGTCGTTCTGGGAGGAATGTCATATTGAGTGTCCCCTTGCCACTCTAACCCCCGCTGCATGTCGCGGCTCCAGGGCGCGCAGTGCATCCGATCGTTGTGCTCTGTTGTCACCGATCAACGAAGGAGCCGAAGGCGTCGGCTCAGTTATGTGATCAGCTGTGTCCAATCACAGCTGATGGCATGTAAATAAGGAAAAGCCGGTTATTGGCATTTCTCTTCTCATGATCTGTCCACGCTGACAGCTCGAGAGGAGAGCTGGTAACTGCATTCCTCAGAGGGGACATGTATACTGATTGATCAGTGTGCCCTGATGATCAGTGTAGCATACCCCAGCAGTGCACACCTGTAAGTGTCCATCAATGCCAGCTGTCAATGCTCAATCAATGACCACCTGCCAGTGCCAATCAGTGCCACATCAATGCAACATATCAGTGCCTACCAGCGTACATCAATGCCATATATATGTGCCCATCTGAGCTGCCTTTCAGTGCCACCCTATCAGTTCTAGTCAATGCCACCTATCAATGCCAGTCAGTGACAGTCAGTGCCACTTATCATGTGCCAGTCCCAGTGCCCCGCCTATAAGTGCCTCATCAGTGCTGCCTAACAGTGCCACCTTAACAGTGCCAGTCAGTGCTGCCTATCATGCCGCCTATCAGTGCCAATATATTATTGCTGCCTTTCAGTGCCCATCAATGATGCCTATCAGTGCCCATTTCAGTGCCACCTATCAGTGCCCATCACTGCATCCTCATTAGTGCACATCAGTGAAGGTGAAAAATCACTTATTCACAAAATTGGTATATCAAAAACTAAGAAAAAAAAAACTTTTTCTTTCAAAATTTTCAGCTTGTTTTGTGGTTTGTTAAGCAAAAAATAAAAAACCCAGAGGTGATTAAATACTAACAAAACAAAGCTCTATCTGTCGCAAAAAAAATGATAAAAATTGTCATATGATTACAGTGTTGCATGACGCAGCGCAATTGTCATTCAAAGTGTGACAGCGCTGAAAAGCTGAAAATTGGCCTTGGTATGGGGAAGGAGGTTATAAGTGCCCTGTAGGCAAGTGGTTAAAAGGTTGCAAGCATCAAAAATAAAACTGGAAAATAAACCCTCGCCCCTCCAGGCACTAACTCTAAAACATAGGAGATTCCACTCTCAACAGTGAAGGGCTTCTCCCTGTCACCAACAAAATTAAAACCGTATACAAACCTTTTCCTTTCTTGTACAATGCAAACTTTCATCTACAGCTCACTCAGATATGGCCCTCTGAGTCCCAGGCCAAGAACAACGTCTTGCTCCAGTTCTGCCTGATTTATACCACCTGCTGGTTGGTCATCAGTGGACCACAAAATCCAGTCCAGAACCACCTCTGTCATAGTGGCCCAGAAAACCCAGAGTTGATTCCACCTTAATTTCCCACATAGATTGGCATGCGAGGTGACACATAGCATCCATCGATCCACCTTTGCCTTTCATACTGTCACATATCCCCCCCCCCCTGCTCAAGTCACTGCAGCTGAGCAACTGTCCCAACCAAGCAGTGGACATGGGAAAGGGCATCTACATTCTCTGCCTACGGAGTTTCCCCGCTCTGTGCTCCGCTGTGAATTTGAATGCTTGTAGCTGAAGAAACCAACTTGTCACTCGACTACTTTTTCTCCTTGTTATCGCACATGTGAGCAGGGCATGATCAGTAACCAATTTGAATTGTCTTCCCAGCAGGTAATATTTCAGGGCCTTCAAGGCCCACTTGATGACCAAACATTCCTTCTCAACAATTGCATAATTTTTTCTCATGTTAAGCTTTCTGCTCAGGAAGACCACAGGGGTGCTGCCCTCACCCATCTCTGATTTGGGACAGTACAGCACCGAGTCCCACATCAGAGGCATCCGTCTGTACCCTTACAAAGTATTTTGTAAAATCTGGGGTCATGAGCACAGGTTTGGACACAGAGAGCTTTGTTTCAACCTTTGAAATTCTGTCTCTGCCTCAGGATTCCACTCAGTTCATAACCAAACGACCCTTGTCCTTTTGTCAGATCTGTCAGTGGGGCAGCAATGGTAGCAAAATCTTGGGTATAAACTCCCGCCTATAGTAGCCATCACATCACAGAAATGCCTGGACTTGCTTTTATTTATAGGTTGGTGTCAGGAATCCCCGCTGCGACGGGCTCGGCGCAGGCGCAGTGCACTGCCCCCGAGCTGAAACCCGTGTCAGAATGCGGGCAACATGACCCCCGCCCTCACACCGCCGTCCCGCCACCGCGCCGCCCGCGCGCGCGAGGATAGTTTCGCGCATGCGCAGTAGGGACCAAAACAAAGCGGGCGCGCGCAAGCGTGGCACTAATCGGCAAGCGCAGAGGCGGGATATTTAAACGGGCCTTGAGCTGTCATTCAGTGCCTTCTGGTCTTTCCTCCTTGTATCCTGTATCTGCGAACCTGTTTCACAAGTAAGTTATTGACCCGGATTATACCTGACCTTGTTTTGCCTTCTCCTGGCCCAGATAACCCTTGCTTTTGCCTGACCTCTCTCCTGAATAGCGTCCCCCGTTTGGATCTGACCTTCCGTTGACATGTACGACCCTGGCTGTGACCCGACATACTACCTCTGCAATGCTGCTGGAAGCCTTGTACTGCTCTCCGTCCCCACTGTTACCCGTTCAACAGACCCCGGCCCGTTTGACCCCGCACTTTTGCTCAGATTCCCCATCCACCAATCCCTCGACGGGTTCACGCACCGAACATGATTACTCCTACACATCAGGCTCTTCCCTGCGAGGAGCCCATGGCGAAATACCGGCAACGCTAAAACCACTGACAGGCGTGCTCAGTAGCCACGACCTGGTCTCGGGGTTACTTCAAGTCCTTCCCCACCATCAGGGGGGCTCTGGTGAACACGTACCCTGGGGGGCTTAGATACGTATTGCGCTGGGGGACGCCTACAGGGCCAGTGGAGTGCTAGTGGTACCGCCTGGTGGTCCTTACAGTACCAGAAGGCCATGACTGAGCCTGGAGGAGTGGTCAGCCCCAGCTGGGAGATATTTGCATGGCACCTATCAGCCCTGACACACAGGCTGTGGCAAACCTTGCAGGACAAATGCACGCACACCTGGAAAACCGTTTCCAGACCCCCGCTCTGCATCTGGCCCTGCTAACCACAGGCCCCTGTTTCCGCTCCCCCGGTAGAAGAAGCTCTGGGCCAGCTTCAGGGGCCTCTGCTCCTCTAACCGAGGGTTGAACCCCGAGTTACCACTGCCTGAGCGTTTTCACCACGGGGACCGAACACGCTTCAGGTCTTTTCCGGGATTCCTCCTGCCTCCTGTATTTTTTGAATTGCAACCCCGCACCTTCCAAAACGGAATCAGTGAAAGTGTGGAATTTATTTTTAATTTCAACTATTGCAGGGTGAACCCCAAGATTGGGCCCATCGTTTAAGGGCAAACCATGACCCTCACCTGGGAACGGTCAGCGGTTTTTTTGAAGCTATGGCCATCCTTTATGATGATCCACAGCACCAGCGGGCAGCCTCTGCTGAAGCAATGTTATCCACGCTTCGACAGGGCCGCACCTCCCAGCGCATAGTGCAGAAGAATCACGCCTGAGACTGAATTTAGGATGATGGATGGGGGACTAACATTCTCCTCGCACTGGAACAGTTCGCGTTTGGTTGCTAGGGGCGACACCAAAAGTTCCGTATGGTCGGTGCTGTCAGAGCCCTTGAAGGATGAGCTGGCCTCGAGTGGGGGTTCCCGAGTCACTAGAATAACCTAAATAGCCCTGACGATTCAAATAGACCGTATACTGCGCGGAACGCAGGTTCACGGACAGGTCCTGGTCATGGGTCACGGAAATGCATGGGGTCCAATTCCAGGCCCCAGCCAACAAACCAGTGGGAAACAAAGATCCAGAACCCACTTCCAGGAGATGCGCCAGATAGAACCAATGAAATTGGACTACTAGGGGCCCGCATCGGCCTAAATTATCGAAGCCAGAATAAAACGCCACGGAGTTTACAGCCTCTCTGAACCTCTTCTTCTACTAGCGGTGAAAGCCGAATCATATGTAGTACGAGCTATGCGGAGGACTGCCCTCAGATAAATGAGTAAGTGCACCTCTTTTTCTTCTAATTATGGCTATTGGCAAGGTCAGTCCGCGTCCCAATACTTAGTGGTGCAGAACCTCTCCTTTCTTAGCGTATTTCCAGAAAGGACCGTAGTTATGAGGTGACCTATGAGCCATAAGTTGATTCAGTGGGCATGCAGTTGTTTCCTGGATTTAGATTTTGCTCATCAGCAGGGGATTCCCCTCCACGGCCCAGAAAACAGAGGGCTTTAGAAAAAACATATTTCCTTTCTGGCAGATGGCTCCCAGATAAAGTCAGGAGTAGTTAACCAGGAAAACTCCCCTACTATCGCCACTTACCATTGCTAAACCAGCATCAGGAATTCCTCCGCCTAGATGCCATTGCGTCACCTCTTTTTCCAGTCATTTTGGTACTCCCTTGGTGCGGGCCCATAACCCCCAAATTAGACTGGGAAACCCGGGTCTATCTTGTTTCCGTCCCCCGTATTGTCAGGAACAACTGTGTCACACTGCGGGCTCTGCAGCCCCCCAGGTCCTCCTGTGCTCCGAGGGAGACTCGTAGGGAGAGCTCGACACTGAAAACAGGTTATTTCGGGGGGGGGGGGGGGGGGGGGGGGGTGGGGGTGGGGGGGGGGGGGGGGGGGGGGGTGGGGGGGGGGGCAGGCACATACCACGAATTCTTAGATGTATTTCAGTAAGCGGGGGGTCAGACACCTTGACCCCCCCACCACGCCAGCCGCCCTAACATGACTGTTCCCAAAATTGATCTGTTGCCCGGACTCCGAGATCCCTTTTGGACGGATTTTTTCCCCTGTCTGAGCTAGAATTGGGGGCCCTGAAGGAATACATAGAGGACAGTCTCCAGAAGGGGTTCATAATCCGTGCCTCTACTACTTTCACCAGCCGGAGCGGTGATCTTCTTTGTAGAGAAAAAAGACAAATCCTCTGCGACCCACTGCATTGACTATCGTGAACTGAACAGAGTCACGATTAAAAATCGTTACCCACTGACCATGCCATTGTACCCAAATCAAAACGAATTATTTCAGAGCCTGAAGGCTGCGACAATATTTACTAAACTAGATCTCAGGGGGGGCCTACAAACTTGGTTCGCATAAGGAGAAGGGGATGAGTATGTGAAGACAGGCATTTCGTACCCCGGCTTTTGGGCATTTCGAATATCTGGCATAATGCCATTTGGACTGTGCAATGCCCCACGCCACATTCCAACATTTTGTAAACGAACATTTTCCGGGATTACCCTTGAGACGTTTTTTGTAATAGTTTACCTAGACTATATACCATGATCTTCTCATCCTCTCTGGAGGATCACAGTAATACACAATGTAGCAATGACAAAGGTTTTGGGTCGAATTGCGCCAGCATGCGGGTTAATACGCCAAAGCAGATAATAATGCAGTATTCGAGCAGATCCAGCATGCTGCTTTCTGGAGGTTGATTTATCTCCACCACGGGAATCGCAATGGACCCTCAGAAGGTCTCTCTGCAATTTTGGATTGGCCTGTGCCCACAAGACAAAAAGTCGCATCCAAGCGCTTTATAGGCTTTGCGAATTTCTATCGTAAAAATTCAATAGGGAAGCATTCTTTCCGGGTCTGGTCTCGCCCCCATAACTCAGGCTAACCAAACTTGGAACCCCGCTTCAGATGAGATGCCCGATCGGCTCAGGAAGCCATTTGAGGCCTTGAAAAAACTATTTACCACGGCACCCCATTTTCAGGGCCATCCAGACGAGCTTCCCTGCCCTAAACGTATTCTGGGAGGTAGACGCATCTGAGAGAATGCGGTGGGTATTGCCATCCTGTCACCAGAGAAAAGGTCAACAAAGAATTACTCCACCCATAGCGTTCAATCTTCGAGGAAAGCTCACCCCAGCCGAGAAGAACTGAAACGATACTTGGTGATCGGGAGTTGTTAGCCTGATAGAACAAACGGCACTGGAAGAATGGAGGTACTTGCTGGAAGAGGGCCGTCACACACCGCCATCTTGATCTTCACTGATCATAAAAACCCAGCTCGGAGTACCTGAGGACTGCCAAACGGTTACGTCCCGCGGGGGCAGGCAAGATGGGCACTGTTTTTCCTCCAGAGATTCATATTCCATATCACTTACAGCCCTGGGTCCAAAAAATACAAAAACCCGATGCGCTACTCACGCATTATGTTCGAAGAGCCTCTCCAAAGAAGAACACAGAGTACCTGATACGCATCGAGAGTGTCCTCTACTAGGGAATTTTCTGGCTCTCCAAACTGACCTTCCGGAAAATCACAAACTAATGGGATGCAATTCCACGACCACAGTGACCCCAGCTGGGGTACCCCTCTAATCCTCAAAACAAGGCTCGGGGGATTACCTCTGGAAGGAAGAGATTGATCATGGTACCCGAAAGAGGTCCGAACCCTTGTCTTGGGGCAAGTGTCATGACCATTACCAATGGCGCAGACCACTTTGGCCCAGCGAAGACCCTGGAACTTCTCTCCAACGTTCCTTTTGGTGGCCAAACATGGCCAAGGATTGCAGGCTCTACGTAAAAATCTTGCGACCACCATCTGTCTCAGAAAAGAACAAGCCAATCGAGGAACAAGGCCTGAGGCTGCTGCTGCGGCCCTTGCCCGATCCCCCCCCCCCGAGCGACCTTGGCATAAGGATCGCAATGGACTTTATAGTCCGAGCTGCTCGAAACCCCCGTCTCAAAGTACCCACACACCGCGATCCTCGTAGTCACCTGTGATCGGTTATCCGAGCAAAAATGGGCTCACTTTTTAAAACCGTTAAAGAAGACTAACTCCGTCAGTCAGCCCAGACTGCGCGCGATTTTTATTTTTTTTTTTTTTATCCAGGGAAGTTAGAGTGTAAGACACTGACATGGAAATCGATCCTGAGGGACATCGTCTCTGGATCGGGGGGTCCCAATTCACGCTCTAAATTTGGAGGGCACTGTGTAAGGCCTTGGAAATCAAATTATCCCTCTCCTCTGCGTTCCACCCCCAGACCAATGGACAGACACCGAGAGGACCAACCAACCCTAGAACAGTACCAATGCGTTGCTACACATCCTTCACCTACAGGATAACTGGCTACCACTCTCCTACCCCTCGGCGGAAGGTTCGCGTACAACAACGCCAAACCATAAAGTCCGCAACAGGCAAACACCGTTTTTTCCAAACTACGGATTTCACCCCTGTCTTTCATTCCCTGAACTTGGTCCCTGAATGCCCAGTCCCCTTCCGGCGACACAGGACACGAGCTAGCTTTATCCTTCTCCTCCCACAATAAGATACTACAGGAGGCTATTGCTCGGGGCCCAGGACGGACTCACAAGAAGGCGTTTAACTAAAAAGACGAAGATAGGGACCTGGTCACCGCAAGCCCGGATGGACCAGAAAGTGTTGGTTGGGCAGTCAACAACATAACATTGAAAATGAGCTATGTCCAACAAAGAAATTAGGACACCAAAAAGTTCATAGGCCCCTTTTTTGCATAAACGCGCGGGCAGTCCAATGAGGTGGCAAACGAACTTGCTCCTCCCCCTGGACACACTCAAGATACACCACCAGGTCTTCCATGTGTGTCCTTGCTGAAACCAGTGGAATAAGTTCCATGGCGATCAAGCCTGCATTCCCAGAACGAGAATCTCGACCACCTCCGAGAGCCCATAAACTCAACGGATCGAAGGTGAAGAAGAATCTTGAGGTGGAAACAATCCTGAAGTGTCGAAGGAGGGGGGTCAGAACCCAAATTTTTTATTATTAAAATGGAAAGGGCTATGGCCGCTGAGGATAATTCATGGGAACCAGCCCATAAATGTCCATGACAACACCCCCGACTTGTCCGAGGTTCCTTCGTGAATCGCACCGTGGTGGAGAGATCGGGTGGGCCACCCAGAGTTACCTGATAGGGGGGGGGGGCAAATGTCAGGAATCCCCCGCTTGCGATGGGCTCGGCGCAGGCGCAGTGCAACTGCCCCGTGTCAGAATGCGGGCACCTGAGACCTGGCCGTTTCCCGCGGCGAGGGAGTTTCCAACCGCATTGCGCAGTAGGGACCGCGCGGAGGCGCGCGCTGTGACTATGGCACCAATGGCAGCGCAGGGCGGGATATTTAAAAACGTCAGGCCCTGAGCTCGTCATTCGGTGCCTTCTGGTCTTTAAATCCTTGTATCCTGTATCTGCGAACCTGTTCTAATAAAGATTAATGACCCGGATTATACCAACCTGACCTTGTTGCCTTCTCCTGCCAGCAGAACCCTTGCTTTGTGCCTGACCTCTCCTCCTGAATGCCCCGTTTGGATAACTGACCTTCCTTTGCTGACCTGCGATCACTTGTGACACCCGACTACTCTCTGCCCGCTGCCTTGTACTGCTACCGTCCCCACTGTTACCCCCCGTTACCCCCACCGACCGAACACCTGGCCCGTTTGACCCCCGCACATGCTCAGGCAGAGCCAATCCACCATCCATCCCGACGGGTTCACACACCGACCGACTTATACTCCTCAACACATCAGGCTCTTTCCCTGCCGGAGCCCCTGGCGAATACCGCTACCTAACACTGACAGGCTGTGCTCAGTAGGCCACGACCTGGTCTCGGGGTACTTCAAGTGTCCATCCCCACCATCAGGGCTCTGGTGAACACGTACCGTGGGGCTTAGATAAACCGTGCGGCTGGGGACGGCCTGGCCAGTGGAGTGCTTAGTGGTACCGCCTGGTGTCCTAATATTCATTACAGTTGGGGTCACACTTTTGAATCGCCTCAATTTTAATTAATCTGAGGCCTACCCACTGATCCTTGACCAATAATGTAGGCAAAGATATATTGGCCTCCATCAAAGCCTTTTTGGGCACACATTTTTGGGTTGGGCCGTAAGACCTGTTTTTCCTAAGCGAATTTACTACTGATTGCAGCCAAAGGGACAAATGAGACTCCCAATCTGGCGACTGTGGATGAACTACATTGACCAAATAGGTAGCTGCGTATTGGTGATGTGGTCTTAATCTTTCTGTCCATCATTCTCTGGAAATGAGGCAGGAGCATCATGCAAACCAAACGGGCATCTGCTTATATTAGAAGGACCCCTCCAGGGGGTAGAGAAAGCTGTCTTTTCTTTATAAAGATTCTGTTAGGGGTATCTGCTTAAATAGCCTTTAGTCAGGTCATGAGGTAGTTATGTATCAGGCCGTTCCCAAACTGATGTCAATGAGCTTATCAAATACACCCGAGCATGGGTGGTAAGCATCGAACTTAGACACATTGTTCAATTTTGCTCTGAAATCATTACAAAATCTGATTGTTCCATCTGGCTTTGGGACACCAACACTCAAGGCCAACACTCGGCCTTGACCAATCACTGTGAGATTCCTCGATCACACTCCCAATTCCAACATTGTTCTTTATTGCATTTGCCACTACGGCTTCCCGCCTGGCCTCGGGTATTCTATAGGGCTTTACATTTACAAACGGACACCCAGCTGTATAAACTATGTCATGCTGTAGTACTGTGGTCAGTCCAGGTAGGTGAGAGAAAAAAATCTCCATTTTTTTCTCACAAACTCCTTAATGTCGTTCTGATTGGGCTACTGACAAGGTTTCAGTTATAGGTACCCTGAGGTGCCATGGGGACCATGTCCTTTTCGGGGGGCTTGGTAGTGAGCAGTAAAAAACTCTCACTGTTTTCCAAGGTTTTAAAGAGATTAACATGATATTTTGCTCGGGTTTCCCTTTCCCTGGCTGGTAAACTTTATAGTTTACTTCACCTACTTTCTCCCTAATCTCAAAGAGACCTTGCCACTTTGCAAGGAATTTACGTCTCCACTGTGGGGAACTAGCACCAGCACTCTATCCATCCCAGGGGTGAAGTTACGGATCCTGGCGACGCACGGTTATAAACCCTTCTCTGGGCTTCTTGGTCCTTGCTCCATATGTTCCCGTGTACAAGTGGCATGACGGCATGCGATTCTATCCTGCATCTGTGAGATATGCTCAATGACGCTATTATATAGGGCTGTGGTCTCACCCCCTCCCATGTTTCTTTTGCGACATCTAGCAACCCCCTGGGATGTATCTACCATACAGTAGTTCAAAAGGCGAGTACCCTAGTAGACGCCTGAGTTATTTCTTGTATAGCAAACATGAGGTACGGTAACAAAAAATCCCAATTTCTCTTACTCCATCTTTGTCCACCAACTTTTTTAACATATTATTGAGCATCTTTTTAATCTCTCCACAAACCATTGGTTTGGGGGTGGTAGACCGAGGTAACGGAGATGGGAGATTTTGAACAACTTGCACAATTCTTTTTGTGACTTTGGACATAAATCACATTCCCTGATCCGTTAATATCTCTTTCGGAATACCCACACCCGACCAAACACCTGAACAAGCTCTTTACAATAGTCTTATAAAAGAGGTATTACACAATAGAATGGCCTCAGGATACCGTGTGGGCATAGTCCAGTATATAACCAGTATGCGCTGATGGCCCTGGGAAGACTTACTACTACTGGATCCACTAGATCATGGGTGGGCAAACTTTTTTTTGACTTGAGGGCCGCAATGGGTGTTCATAATATTGACCCGGGGGCCGGACCAAGAGTAGATGAATGATGTGTGTGTCATCCATGTAAGTTTAGTAATATTCCCCCATAGTAAGCCCATAGTAATTAATACCCCCATAATAGTAATTCATCCCCCATAGTAATTCATCCCCCATATAGTAATCATCCCCCATAGTAAATACATCCCCCATAGTAATTCATCCCCCATATAGTAAATTCATCCCCCATAGTAATTCATAAGAACCCCCATATAGTAATTCATCCCCCATATAGTAATTCATCCCCCATGATAGTAATTCATCCCCCATATAGTAAGTTCATCCCCCATAGTAATTCATCCCCCATATAGTTACATCCCCCCATAGTTAATTCATCCCCCATAGTAATTCATCCCCCATATAGTAATTCATCCCCCATAGTAATTCATCCCCCATATAGTAATTCATCCCCCATAGTAATTCATCCCCCATATAGTAATTCATCCCCCATATAGTAATTCATCCCCCATATAGTAATTCATCCCCCATAGTAATTCACTCATCCCCCATATAGTAATTCATCCCCATATAGTAATTCATCCAATATTCCCCCATAGTAATTTCATCCCCCATATAGTAATTCATCCCCCATAGTAATTCATAACCCCCCATATAGCATAAATTAATCCCCCATAGTAATACTTAATCCCCCATAGTAATTCATCCCCCATATAGTAATTCATCCCCATAGTAATTCATCCCCCTATAGTAATTCATCCCCCCTATAGTAATTCATCCCCCATAGTAATTCATCCCCCATATAGTAATTCATTCATCCCCCATATAAGTAATTCATCCCCCATAGTAAATTCATCCCCCATAGTAAAATCCCCCATAGTTAAGTCCCCCCATATAGTAATTCATCCCCCATAGTAATTCATCCCCCATATAGTAATAATTCATCCCCCATATAGTAAGTCATCCCCCATATAGTAATATCATCCCCCATAGTAATTCATCCCCCATAGTAATTCATCCCCCCATATAGTAATTCATCCTTCATAGTAAATCATCCCCCAATATAGTAATTCATCCCCCCTATAGTAATTCATCCCCCATATAGTAATTAATCCCCCATAGTAATTAATTCCCCATTTAGTAATTCATCCCCCATATAGTAATTCATCCCCCAAAGTAATTCATCCCCCATATAGTAATTCATCCCCCTATAGTAATTCATCCCCCAATATGTAATTCACCCCCCCATATTAAGTCCCCCAAGTCCCCCCTGTGTCAATTCACTTACCTTTGCAACCGCGCGTTCTTCTCTCGCCGTGTTCCCGCCCCGTTCTGGTGTAGCATGAAAATCTGTCTCCTATGAGGATCTGTCCCCCTCGACGTATCTGCGCATGTGCCAGTTATCAGACATTAGCAGCCGATCGGACATCTCCGGCACATGCGCAGATGATACGTTCGAGGGGGACAGATCCTCATAGGGGACAGATTTTTCATGCTACACCGGTCTTCAGGCGCGACTGTGGAGAGGAGCCTAGCTCCCCTCACATTCGTCACGCTGCCCCGCCTACACACATCCTGACAGCCATCCTGACAGTATTCACGCTCCGCGGGCCGGATTAAAAGGTCCGCCGGGCCGTATACGGCCCGCGTTGTCCGTTTAGTTTGACCCATTGCTGCACTAGATCCATGCCCACTCTTTCAAAAGGCACTTAAATTATGGGTAAAGGTACCCAGTGGACTGCAAAAAATGGGGCAAAGTTGCAGCATACTGAGACACTCTGGGCATGACTCACAATACTCTTTGACCTCTGCATGTAAACCAGGCTAAAAGAATCTTTGGGTTATCCTCTCCTTAGTTTTCTTTATACTCAGGTGTCCACCCATTATATGACCATGGGCAAAATCTCAGTACCATCCAGTGAAAGGGTTTGGGGACCACTCAACTGTTTCTACCACCTCCTCCCCTTGCTTTACCACTTGATACAGCAAGTTATTTTTTAGAGCTATGTAGGGAGAACACACCCCTACATCATTTTGTCAACCAGTTCCCCTCTCTCAAATCATTTTAATGTTTTTCTCGGGCTCTATTAAGTGTGGAATCTTTCAGTTGTTCCGATAAAAAATCCTCTTTTCTGACCTCTAGGTCAGGCACCACATTCTGTCCACTCTCATTACAGCCAGAGATAATCTCTTGTTCGCACAGTATCCTCAATGTCTGTGTTGGAATCCAGATCCTCCTGCTAAACCCCTGCCATTACAGAGAAAGGGAAAGGATCTATCCTACCCCTTCCTTGGACACACCAACAGTTTCCACTTCAACTTTGCAGTCAAAGGGGGTCAGGAGTGAGTTCAGGTGTTTCCCCAGCAGTGGGGAGCTCGGTCCGCCTGACTCCTTCTCCCTTTTCCTACAACCTCCAGAAATATGGGGAAAATCTCTCCCCACTATGGCTTCATGAAGTAGTGAGGGTACCACTCCTACTGAATGTGTCACAGGGCCCCAGGGAGTATCAATCTCAACCATAGCAGTCTGGTAGTTCTGTGTATCACCATGAATACAAATAACCCCGATAGTGCTAGGGGTGTAAAATCACCTTTGACTAAGGTCACACTACCAGAGTCTAGCAGAGCAGTTACTGGCGTTTTTCATCAATTGCAATCACACAAAAACATTTGCTTTTCATGCGTTCCTAAAACATACTGCAGTATTATACCATCTGTGAAAAAAGAGACATGCATTTTTTTAAAAAAGAATTTTCACATTGCATAGGTTCATCATTTAGGGAACAGTTTCTCAGCAACATGACCTGATGTATAGCAATGATAACACTTTATAGGTGCTGCACCCAGACCTCTAAACAGCCTCAGGGACCTTCCTGACCTATTTGGCCAGTCTCCAGGTCCTGAACCCACAATCTCATTATCTGAAGCAATAGTCATGTAAATTCAACCTGAGTGTCACGTAACCGGACCAGAGGCTGTAATAGAGAGAGGGCTCCCCTTACGGCTAACTGCAGTGCGCCCCTGGAGGTGGAAACAGGAGGATTCAGTGCCCAAAGAAGCACGGGTTGCCAGTGATGTTGCTGCTTGGAAATGCCTGATGAGATGGAACCCGTGGGTGCTCCCAATTGCAGGATGCGTTTCTCCAGAGAACACGTGGATCCCGAGGATGGGTAGAGTAGTCAGTAGCCAGAGTCCGGGATCAATATGGAACAGCAGACAGGAGCAACAGCAGGATCAAGCCAGGGTCATACACAGAGTAAGTAGCAGACAGGAGCAAGGTCAGGATCAAGTCGGGGTCATACACAGAGCAGCAGACAGGAATAAGGTCAGGATCAAGCCGGGTCAGTAATGGGTAATCAGCAGTAGACTCAGGAACAGGAGGGGCTGATGATAATCCAGCGCAATCACTGAGCAGGAGCTGCAGTCCTTATAAAGGCCACACTGAGTGTCAGCAATTAGTGCACCCTGCGTGTGCTGGTTGTGTTTTCGTGCACAGGAATGTTTTACTAGGTGTCGCTCCGCTCGCCTATGCACATGTGCACTTTTCTTTGCGTGAATTGGCGTGGCCATATTGCGCATTGGCGCATTTTGCCCGGGCTTCCTCATCTTTTCCTCTGACACTGAGCCTTTGACCCCTGGAACAGTCTTTACCGGATCCTTTGGGCAGTTTTTCATCCCTAGCGACATTGGGGTGGGGCACGGATGAGTGCATGCGGCTGTATATATCTCTCCACCAGGTCCGCCAGCTGGTTTGCAGTCTTGGGGTCTCCACAGCCAATCCACTTCCTCAAAGTGGCAGGGAGCACCTGTAGATAAAGGTCCATGACCACACACTCCACAACCTGAGGGCTGGAGCCACTTCCTGATGAGATGTATCAAGTAAAAAACATCTGGGAGCGAGGTGGCTTGTCAGTTACTGTAATACCACTGATGCACCCGTTGTGGCCAGACTGCAACAGTGATGCCCAGGCAATGCAAGAACCTCAGCCTTCAGCTTCTCATAATCCTGGGCAGCATCTGGTTCCAGGTCATAATAGGCCTTTTGGGGTTAACCTGTCAAAAATGGTGCAAGCAGTTTCTCCCGCCCATTGCCTCTTTTTGCCATCCTTCACGAACAGCAACTCTTTCAATAGTTTGAGGTAGGCTTCCACATCATCTGCAGGCTTTATCTTTTGCCCGCATTATTTTCTGTTCCCCTGCAGCGGATATGCGGACTTCCTTCTTTAAGTCCACCAAGTGTTTGGGCCACTTCCTTAAGGAGCTCTCGGTCTGCTTGCTTGGCCTCCGCAAAACTCTCGCTTCGCCTCCTGTTGTGCCTGCTGGGCCTCCGCAAACTGGTGATTCGCCTCCTATCTGTGCTGCATTGGCCTGTGCGAACTGGCAATTGGTTTTCCTGCTGGGTTGCAGTGGCCTGCAGCCAAGGCATCTTCTCACGTCCTCCATCTTCCCACTATGGTCAGGAAGTTACCCGTGGGGGGCCATCCTCCACCATAATGTGGGGGTAGCTCAGGTGGGGGGATCACCTTCCCTTGGAAAAAGGTAGTCCAGACAGTAGGGCTTTCTTAAACTCTGACTTGTCAGTTTTTATTAAAAGATTGCAAGCATCATAAACAAAAACAAAACAGAAAATTAAAAACCTCGTGCCATTCAGGCACTAACTAAACATAGGAGACTCCTCTCTCAACGGTGAAGGGCTTCTTCTGTCACCAACAAAATGAAAAGCCGTATACAAACCTTTCCTTTCATGTACAATGCAAACATTCATCCACAAATCACTCAGATTGGTTCTCTGAGTCCCAGGCCAAGAGCAACTTCTTGCTCCAGTCCTGCCTGATTTGTACCACCTGCTGTGGTCATCAGTGGACCACAAAGTCCGTAACCACCTCTGCCATAGTGGCCCAGAAAACCCAGAGTTGACTCCACCTTAATTCTCCCAGATATGATCGCTATGCGAGGTGACACATAGACCCTGATTTACTAATGTCAGGAATGGACTGGCCATGCACATGGTGCGGGACTCACCTGCTTTTGATCTGCGAGTACCAGGGCTGGCCAGCGGTTGCTCCCAGCAATCAGAGACTCAACCTTTCAGCCAGCTAACACCTGGAACTGATGAATACTGGTGTATTTAAGGGATGGCCAGACTTGCAGACTCTGCCCTTGGGTGTTGTGTTTGTCCTGGGCCCTGTATCCTGAATCCTGTTTCTGTCCTGCAATGACCCTCGTGATCTGAACCGCTGCTGACTTCTCCTGCTCTGAATCCCGCTTCTCCTGACCATCCCTCTGTCGGTGACCCTCTGTACCACTCTGCATGCTACCTTTTTCTGATCCCTGGCCTTGATGACCCTAGAACCATTCCTCTGCATGACCCCACTGTACTACGCTGCGCCCGGCTACCTGGCTGAACCTGGCCTGTGACCCCCCGACCAACTCCGCTTGCTCCCCCCTGTACCTACCTGCCCTATTGAGTATTGACCCGGCCCGCCTGACACGAACGCTTGCTTGTATGTACTGTTATCCGTGGGTGGTTGGTTGGTTTGTTTGGAGTTGCACTGTGTTATGTTTTTAGTATTGCACTGCGTTTATCTGTTTGTATTGTTAGTAAGTTTAATAAATTATATTGTTTATATAACATAACTCTGTGAAGTCTGTCGTTTCCCTGCATCAGTTCACAAACCTCTGGTCATTACCTGGAGCCCTGACATTACACTGAAAGGCCAATCCTGACCAGAAGGATGGAGAGAGCCTCGCTCAGGGAAGCATCATTGGTTTGTTGCTGGGGAAGGATTGGAATCTTGATGGGGGGGGAGGTTTGTTGTATTTTATCTCTGCTAGTGTTTGATGACAGGGCGTATGTTATCAAAAATCTGAAGGAGTATCCCCGGGATCAACTACTAGAATGTATACGGGTCGCTCATTTCTTTGTAATCAGGGCACAGAGTTCTCTGAGGTGCAGCCTTTGATTGAGGTTTGTGCTGAGTTGGTTTCATTGGTTCCCCCGAATGCAGGATGAATTTTGCCCCCCATTTAGTGCAGACCAGGTAGAGTCCCTGGTGTGGTTATTAGAGGATGATGTGGGTTACTTCTGGAGCGTTATTCCACATGTTCACCACAGACACTAAGAGATTGTATAAACGCAGTGCGTCATTGACAGACGGCTTTGTGTAAGTCAGCTTTGTTTTAACCCTACTGCAGACATGGACAGACTTGTTGCACTCAGCTCAGTCAGCTTACAAAAAAACCCCGTCCTGCTTTAACTTTACTCCCGTATTCCCCAAAGTCTACAGTTACAGCCAGTATACTTGGCTATCTACCGCATGTCAGTACCCCGTTCCCACTCGCTGCACCTATCCTGCCTTTAACCCCGTAAAAAAACCCTCTGTAAGAACTGCTCCCCCTCCCGTTCCATCCTCCAGTTTTTTCTTC
>CATNWA010006949.1:0-11032 GCA_951230385.1 Staurois parvus
AATATTCTGAACCAAATGGACTGCAGACACAGTAAGGAAATGACCAAGCGCAGACTAACAGGAGAGACCAGGACTGGGGACAGTAAGGAGATAAACAGAGACTGCAACATACTACAGGAGATGACCAAGACTGCGGACACAGTACAGGAGATGACCAAGACTGCGGACATAGTACAGGAATACCAAGACTTTGGACATAGTACAGGTATGACCAGGACTCGGACTAGTACAGGAGATGACCAGAGACCGCGGACTAGTACGGGGAGATGACCAGAGACTGGGGACTACTACGGGAGAACCAGAGATTTGCGGACACAGTACAGTAGTGCCCAGAGACGGGGAAATAGTACAGGAATGACCAGAGACTGCGGACATATACAGGAGAGACCAGAGACGCGGACACAGTACGGGAGATGACCAGAGACGGGGACACAGTACAGGAGAGACCAAGACTGCGGACAGTAGGGGGGATGACCAAGAGACTGTGAACAGTAAGGGGATGCCCCAAGACGAAACAGTATAGGAATGCCAAAACTCCCGACAGACAGGGGATGACCAAGACTTGGACAGTGCGGGGGATGACCAAGACGGGGACGTGCGGGGATACCAAGACGGGGGACGTGCAGGGATACCAAGACTGGGGGACAGTAAGGGATGACTAAGACTTGGGACATACAGGGATGATTAAACTGGAACCCTTTTGGGAGAGGGGGAGCTCCCACTTCTGCGGAGTTGTCCTCCCTTTATTTGGGGCACCAGGCTGCAGCGGGTACCCATGCGCATCGCAAGAATCTCTGTGCTTTGTGAAGGCGGGGTGCTTGTGGGACCTGTCAGTTCCCAAAGACCCTTACCATTCATAAAGCCAGGCCTCCGTACTGCTACTGGGCCCCCGCTTCACACCCGGGGGTGCTCCACTAAAGATACCGGGGCGGGAAGACTGTGCAGCGCGGAACTAGGAACAGGTAAGGTCCTGCTGCACAGAAAGAGGGGTTGGCCCGTATTCCAAAGGGGGCGGCGGTGGGAAAAAACCCGGGCCGGGGCCCCTCCATATTCTTTCCTTAAAACCACGGGCATATTCCCCCCTTTTTGGGGGAAAAAATGCTCTTATGAGCAAAAATACGGTAACTTTCCCCTTTGTTGGGACATAAGCTGTGCCCGCTCAAGGGAGATTTCTGTAAAAAACTGAGCCACTTTTTTTTTTTTTTAACTTTTATTTTTCCCATCTTAACAAACAACTTTAAAAAACTTTTTCCCATCTTCCAAAATACATTTTTTTTTCTTTTCTCCCCTAAATGAATAAATACATTCTATAACCCCTCCACCCTCCCCCCCGCCCACCGACCCCCCCCACCCATTTTTCAAATCTTTCTCAAATCTTGAAATCCATTTCCCAAAATTTGGGTTATTTCGACCAATCTCATCCAGATTTCTTAGGCAAACCCCCCCCTTTACTTTAATTAGTTCTGTATAAGATTTTCTGCGTTTTTTAAAAATTTTAAAAAACCCAAACCCCAAAATTTTTTTTAAAAACCAAATTTGAAACGGGGCAATTTTAAAAAACCTTCCTGCCCAGGCCATTTTTCGGGTTTTTCACACTCTCACACTTTGAAGGGAAAATTTGGCGGGGGGTTCCGTGCAACTTTGTCCCCCAAAACCCCCAAAAATTTTTAAACATTTTTTTCACACAACTAGACTTTCTTTTGGTGGAAATTTAATCACCCCCCCCGGGGTTTTTTTTTTTTTGCAAAAATTTTAAAAAAAAGACTAAAATTTGTTAAAAAAAAAAAACACGTTTTTTTTTTGTTTCGTTAAAAAACCATTTGCAAAAAAAATAATTGTTCTTCAAAATTTAGGACAAGATGTATTCTGCTACATGCCCTTTGGGGTGAAAAAAACCCAAATTAGGATGTTTTTTTTAAAGTTTGTTAGGAAATTTCCCCACAAACTATGGTATAGACCCTGAATTTTGATCAATCCTGAAGTACTGACAGCCAATCTAATTTTTTGAGGTCCAAAAATTTCCAGAACATACAGATACCCCCCAAATGACCCCTTTTTTTTGCAGAGTAGACAGCCCTGACGAAATTTCCATAAAGAGGGCATGGT
This sequence comes from Staurois parvus, assembly GCA_951230385.1. Classification (NCBI taxonomy): domain Eukaryota; kingdom Metazoa; phylum Chordata; class Amphibia; order Anura; family Ranidae; genus Staurois; species Staurois parvus. The sequence goes on from CATNWA010006949.1 coordinate 2,107, forward strand.
GATTTTTTTTTAATTTTGTTTTTTTTTGTCATAATTTTTTCGGAAAATAAAAAAAGCAAAAAATTTATTTTCACTATTTTTGTTTTACATTCTGTCACCAGTCAGTAAAAGCTCTTAAATAAACTGGAAATGGCGGTGATCAGGGAAAACTGACGGGGCAGAAATAAAAAAAAAAAATATATATATATTTTTTTTTTTATTATTTTTATTTTTTTTTACATTTTTTTTTTAAAGTTTTTAAAGTTTTTTTTTTTTCTTTTTTTTCACAAATGTCCAATGTAGTAAAAATTTTCCCAAAAAGGTAACATTGTACTATTTTGGGGGAAGTGATCCAGTATTTTTTTTTTTTTTTTTTACAAAATTTTTGCTTTGTTTAAAAACCGCGAATTTTTTAAAACTGTTTTCATTTTTTTTTTTTTTTTTTGAAAGGCATTTTTTTTTTTTTTTCTGAATTTTTTTTTTTTTTTTTTACTTTTTTTTTTTTGTTTTTTTTTTTTTTTTTTTTTTTTTTTACTTTTTTTTTTTTTTTTTTTTTTTTTTTTTTTAGGGGTTTTTTTTTTTTTTTTTTTTTTTTTTTTTTTTTTTTTTTTTTTTTTTTTTTTTTTTTGTTTTTTTTTTTTTTTTTTTTTTTTTTTTTTTTTTTGGTTTTTTTTTTAAGTTTTGGGGGATTTGGCCACACAAATCACTTGAAAAGTAAAGTAAATTAGCTGTCCCAAATTCACAGCTGGGACAGTAGTATAAAATTGGAGGGCATGAATAAAAACCCCATCCTTTGTATACGACTTTCAGGGTGACCTGCTGTGTTTTGGGCCCAAAAAGCAGGTCACAGGGAACCGGGCAACGGGGGCGGTACCCCAATCTATCATCGCCGTGTCCGGGGAAACAGGGCCGGGCGACAAAATGGGCCCCCGCGCCGGTTTCTGCAAGTGGGGGAAATTTGCGCATGAGCGGAGGAACACCATTTGGGGGTCCAACCCCAAATTGCAGTATTTTTTTTCCCGGGCCCCTTTTTGGCTATTGGCGGGGCCCTTTGGTTTTTGGTTTAAATATTCCCTTCTTACCTCTTCTCATTTCTTCCTTTTTCGGGAAAATCCCTTTCCACTCTATCTACCCCAAATTTCGACCAAAAACCTCGGAACCCCCGGGCCACAAACCCAAAAAAATGGAATAAAACCCCCTTTGGGGGGCTCTAAATAAAGGGTACAAAACTTTTTGCTATTTACTTCCCCCCATGGACCAAATTTAAGTAAAAATAAGCATTTCAGTGGGCCCCCCTTGAAACACCCCACATTTTTCCCCTTGATATAATACCTATTTCCCTCCAAAAAACCTGTATTCCCCCGGGCAACTCCACCAGAAGGGGCCCCAAATTGCCAAGCATTTTTTATTTCAATTTCTTTTTTTTTTTCTTTTAATTATTTTTTTTTTCTTTTTATTTTCTTTTTATTATCTATATATATTTATTTTATTGTATTTTCCAATGTTATTTTTTCTTAATCCTGATATACACTCTCTTTTTCTCTTTACGATTAGCATATTCAATTTTTTTGTATATAAACACTATAATCACATCACTCCATATATAGAGGCGAGGAGTCGTTGCATCATTTTAAGATACGGTCTTTGTTTTCCCGCCCCCCCAAATAACTCCTCTAAAAAAATTTTTCAACAATCCATTCCTTAATAACTATACTACCCAGTACATGACCCCGAATACTTATTAACCACAGTGTTACAATAATTTTATATTCAGTTGTGCCTATATATGTTTTTTATTACGTTTTTTTTGTGTTATTAATTATGTTATACTTTATTCCTGAAAATTATTTTTCGATTTAATACTCCTTTATATTATTTGGTTGTATAGATAGACTTTCATCACCTTGTTTACGGCCGCGCCGAGCTAGTTGTTGTATAATAACGCTTTTGTATGGGAAGCTTTTTTTTAGTGCGTGATTTTGGGCTTGGTGTATTGTTTTTTTAGTATTTTGTTTTGTCTTACTGTTGTTTTTTGGATCATATATAGTAAAACCGTTGTTTTATTTTTAGGCATCATAAGGTTGGATTTTGCTGGTTTATGTGTTTTATGTTTTTATTTTTTTTATATGGTATTGTTTGATTTTTTTGTGTGCTTAAAATAGGGATTTAATTTGTTGATTTTTATTAGGCGTTCTTGTAGCATTCAGTATTTGTTATTTTTCTACACTAGATGTTTACGTTATAATAGCACTAATGTACGTTGGCTGTAGTTTTAGGTCTAGTTGACTCCTATTTTTTGTGAGGATGAATATTTTTTTAGCAACGCTAGATTGTCGATATGCCCCTGATGTCCAGAGGATTACGTCAGTGAGAGAGAGTACCCGTACTTTCTCAAGACGTATTGAGGGTTTAGTGGGAAGGTATAATTTTCCCCCATCTGCCTATCGATATTTTATTATTAGTGTCAAGTTACTTTTTTTTTTTGAATTTGAGATTGTTGCTGTGATCAATAATTCTTTTCCGCTGTGTGGGAGTATATCTACCTTAGACAACACGGTTTTTATATATTCCTACAGTTTTATTTTTGCACATTGTTAAATTATTATTAGCGACGTTTGATATTTTAAGTGGGGTCTGTTTGTGTAATATTTGTGAGTGTGTGAATGTTATTGGGAAGTTTTTAAAAATTTATTCTGGTTTGCCTAGTTGTATTTATTTTTGAAATGACTTTTGTGTGATCCATATGTTTTGGAAAATGTTCTTATTTTTGTCGAGACTTGCATTCCTCTGTATTTGGAGTTTGTACATTGTGTTTCTCGATCCATTCTATATGTTCGGACGTGATGTCTTTTCTTTTCTGGTTTTGTGGTGTGAACTTTTTTTTTATTTTTTTTTGATGTATCTCTGGTCCATTTGATTGTGTGCTTGAGAAAGATATTATGTATTCCATTTACTTCAAGATAGACACTATAGATCTGAAAGAGCGTTTTATTAATTATTTGTGTTCTATATCTTAGGCTACCCCCTAATTTTTGAACGAGTTAAGCTGTCGTTTTCATATTATGTCACTTACAATTTAGTAACCATCTATTTCATAACACCACCTATTTATAAACGCTTTGTGTAGTACATCTAATAAATGTAGTTCCTGTGTTTTTTTTTTGTAACATTTATAATTTTTGCTTGCTATGAATGCTCTTTTGGTTTTTTAATTAAAATTTAGTTGGATTTGTGATTTTTTTTTTTGTCTGTTGTAAGCGTTGTCATTATCTGATATTTCGTGATTGCATTTGTAGATTACTTTTCTTTTGAAATTTATTTTCTTCAATTACATTCAAATTAAGGTACTCCGATGGTATGTCACTCTGTTAAGGCATTTGAAACCTTTAAGTTAGCCCATTACTTACAGCCCCCCTATTAATAAAATACACCTATTATTAATATTTATTTAAACTAAAATTTTTTTAATATATTTTAAATCAATTGTTTGTAAATTTACCCAAACTCAGGATAGCGTCTGTTGTTAATTTTTAATGCGATTAAGATTAGGTCGCATCATTTCTTAGCAACCCTCATTATATTTTTGATGTTGTTGAATAGCCACAGGCGTATGCAGTTATATTTTTTGTAACTTCCTTTAAACGTCCCAAGACTGGTCCTATGTTTCTACACGAATACATCGGGTATCTGGACGATTAGATTTTTATTTCGAGCCTAAGTTTTTACTTATTTTTTTTATCTGTGGAAAGAATTCTTTTTACAATATGTAACCTTAGGGTTTACTTATAAGGTTATTGAACCAGACCATATACAAGATGCACGATTTATGGAAACGAAGCACCCCACCAGTGGTCCCCCAGTTGGAGAACCCATGAAGGACCGAAAACTTGTCCTGTTCTCTTATCTAACCTCTGCCCCTGTTTCCCCTGGAATAAGGAAAACGCCACCCATTTTTAGTGTCTCTATTGTTTTGTTCCTTGTCTTTGTGTGTTTGTTTTAAGTAACAATTTTTTTTTTTTTCGAGTAGGACATATCCTTTTTATTTCTTCTCTTAATCATGATTTTGTATGTTGACCAAAAAGCCCATTTCCCCAGTTCTTTGTCTGTGCTTCACCTTTTAATTAGGTGGGTTATTTTTGTTGATTTTTGGGAAATGCTAGGTGATTTCGTTCTGTTGACAAATATGTGATCGTTGTCCCAGAAAATCTATCCCATCAGCAAGGGATCCAACAATTTAGTTTTTTTATCTATCCCCAGTAGACCTTTGGGGTCAACAGACCCTTCTATGGTTTCCCCTTTTTCATTAATTTAGTATATATTTTTTTTCCCGATCCCCCCCCCACCTCCGTTTTTTTATTTTTATATTCCCCCCCCTTCGCTACCCCCTTGTTTTTATGTTTCCCTCCTCCGCCCCGCCCCCCCCCCTCCCCCCCCCCGTCCCCCCCCTTAGTTTTGTCACCGTTTTTTTATGTTTGTTTCATTATTAATTTTCCCCTTCCCCCCCCCGTCCCCCGTCCCCCCCCCCCCCCCGCCCCCCCCCCCCCTTTGCCCCTGTTCCTTCCCCCTTATTTCCCCCCCCTTCCCCACCCCCCTCCCCCCCCCCCTGTCTTTATATTTGCTGTACATCACCCCCTGTTACCCGCCTTGCCCCCCCACTTATGTGACCCTTCCCCGATTTTACCCCTATTACCCTCTCTCTCCCCCCCCCTCCCCCTCCCCCCCCCCCCTTTTCCCTTCTTCTCTTTATTTCCCCCCCTTACTTTGCCTTTCCTCGTCCCTTTCCCCCCCTTTCTATCCCCCCCCCCTTGTTTTTCCCCCCCCCCCCCCCTTCCCCCTTCTGTTCATTTATCTGTCTCCTCCCCGCATTTTTCTCGTTGTTCGCTCCCTCCCCCCGTCTCCCCGCCGCCCCTGTTCCCTTTTTTATCTCCCCCCCCCCCCTGATTTCTTTCCTCTCTGTTCGCCCCCCCCGTTTTTAAATCGCATTCTATTTGGTTGTCTATTTTTTTTTATTTTTTTATGATCTCCCCCGCCCAATAAATGTTCGCCCCCCCCCCCTCCCTCCCCTCCTTTTTCTTTATTTTCTATTTTTTTTTTTTATATTTATAACTTTCTTTCCCCTTGTGTATTATTATCCGCTTTTCCCCCCCCACCGCCCCCCCGCTCCCCCCCCCCCCCCGTCACCCCCCCCTCCCCTACTTTTTTTCGCACCTATCCCTCGCTTTTTTTTTTTTCATTTTATTTTTCCCTCTTATTCTTAATTTGTTTTACCCATTTTTTTTTCTTTTATTTTTTTTTTTTTTTTTGTAAATTTTCTACACTTTTTCACCCCCCCCCAGCATCTCCTCTAATTTCCCCCCCCCCCCCTTATTTTTTTGTTTTTTTTTTTCCCCCGTTTATTTATTTTTAATATTTTTTTTTTATTATTTTCACGCTCCCTATGTTTTTTATTTTATGCCGTCTTTTGCTTTATTATGCTGTTTTTTTGTTCATCTCAGTCCATTTTTATAGAATTCCCCCGCACTTTTTTGTTGCCCTACCCCCCCAACCCCCCTCCCCCCATTTCTTTTTTTTCCTGGTCCCCTTGTTATTCTCTCCACCCTTTCACCTCCCCATCCCCCCCCCCCCCTATATTATCCCCCCTCCTCACCTCCCCTCACCTCCTCCCTCACAACCCACTATGTCTACCCTTTTTATTTTTGTTGAATTTTTTCTATTTTTTTCTTAAATTTTTTTTTTTTTTTTTTTCATTTTTTTTATTGTAATATTTTTTTTTTTTTTTTTATTTTTTTTTATTTTTGTTTGTTATTTTTTTTTTTTTTATTGATTGTCATTTTTCTATTTCTTTAATTTAATTTTTTGTTATAATTTTATTTTTTTTTTTTTTTATTTACTATTTTTATAAACCAAGAAGAACTACAAAATTCTTTAAAGCGGCCCAGTGGGCCCCCTGGACGGAAGGAGGGAAAAACCCCCCCCAAAAAAAACCAGGGGGGGGGCCTCTATGTAACCCCCACCCCCCCCCCCCTCTCTAAACCCACAGTCCCTCCCCGCACTTTATCTTCCCAAGATCTACCTCCTAATTTTCTAAATTTCCCTCTACCATTTTTCCCCCTAAACTGGGGGCCCGGGGGTCTCTTTCTCTAATCCCCCCAAAACCCCCCCCTCTATTAACTTTCTGTAAGTCTAATTTTTCCCCAAAACTCATTGTAGTCTTCTGGGAATCTCAATCTTTCCAATCTTTCCCTCTTCCATCTGACCAAAACAAGAAGGAAAAACTCCCCAAATATATCTTTACAAAATTTTTTTCTCCCCATATGGATTAAAAATGGTTTTTTAAGGGGTCTCCCTCTCTCCAATGTCCCCTGGGGGAAAAAACAAAAATTTGTATGACTGAAAACTTCAAATTTTATTTCCGGAAAATTTCCCCCAATCCTTTCCAAAACTGGTTTTCCCATCACCAATATCCTGAAATCTGGCTACAAAAAAAAGTACTGGGTCTTTCTGCTGATATACCCTTTGGAACCCCCCTTTCCCCCCCCGACTCTTATATAACTCTCTCCATTTTTTTACAACCCGTCTCCCCCCTTTTTTCCCATAATTGGGTTTCAAAAATTTTTTTCCTTTTCCCCCAAACAAGTCTTTCCCCTTTTTTCCTTTTTCTCCCGGGGAAAACCTCTAAACCTCAAATTAGTCCTACTGGGTTTTTCCTGATCTTCCATTTTAAAATTTTTACTTCTTTCATTCTAAACGCCTCTCTTCTATTTGCATTTCTAATCTCTCAATTTTTAGTGTGTGTTCCTCTATTCTTTTCTCCGACTCCTCCAAACGGGACAGTACAGACCCAGATCCGCCTCGGAGTTTCCCGATCTTCTTCTTGACAACCATCTCCAATTTCTTTAAACTTTTCAAATCAAATCCTTTTTTAAAAGGGGTATGTACTGAGGACCCTTCCTGTTCCACTTTTTCCTTTGTTCCCCTCTCCTCTCTGAAATTGGGCTTCCTTTATCTTGCACCTCCTCCATATTACCAAGTGACAGTCTTAAATTAAATCACCTCTCATGTTTATAAAAGCACTTGCCCGGGTTCTCTTGTTTTTGCGATTTTGTACTTTTTTTCCTCTGTGCTGGCATATATTTTTTTAAATTTGTAAGGGAGTTTGCACTTGCCTGGTGTTTTAGGGCCACCCCCTTTAGTTGGTTTACTTCTCATTTTCTTTAGAGGTTTCCCTTTTAAATGATTATTTGTTTTTTCCGGACTGGGGTAGGCCTTCTATATATGTGAGCTCCAAGGAGCAGGGCCCTCAAATTCCCTTGTATGAACTGTATTGTTTCTGTATTGTCTCCCTTTTATATTGTAAAGCGCTGAGCAAACTGCTGGCCTATATAAATCCTGTATAATAAAAAATATAATATAGGTCTACTATATAAGACAAAACTTGGATCTTCTGTATTGAATTGCGTAAATCCGCAATATACAGCTAATACGTGTCTGCTGTATAGTACTGAATTAAGTCAGCAATATATAACTTAAATGCAGATAAAGCTGTATACAATTTTGATGGGGGCATCTACTATTTGAAGTTTTGTGCAGATCTACTATGTAACACTAGACGGAATTCCACTGTATAGACCTTGGGGGCAGGTCACTTGTTTGGACTTTCCATATGAATCTGTTGTTTTGGGGCTTAGTGCGGTCTGCTGCATTGTATTTAACAAGAGCCTGGGTATTTGTGCCTTAGTATAGGGTCTGCTGTATAAAATTTGGGTGAGTCTGCTGTTTGGAGCCATGTGCGGTTCCGCTGTATAAACGTTGGCGTCAATCAGCTGTATAGATCTTGTTACAGGTACGCTGTATATACTTTGGTATAGATCTACATTTAAAAACTTGATGTGGGCTGCTGTAAAGGTGCTTGACAAGAATCAGCTGCAACTAAACATCAGTCTTTAGACTTCCACGAGCACCAACAGACATTAGTAATACAGTTCTCAAACAAATGTACCCAGTGGGGTTGGGAAATGTCTGAAGCAACCCTTTATCACCCTGCAACAGGAAATCTGCACCGGCTTTGTGCAGGGCACTTAAGACTTCCATAGAGTCTATTGTTTGAACTTAGTGCGGGTCCTGCTGCATTGTATATAACAAAAGCCTGCTATCTATAGCTTAGTACAGGTCGTTATATAAGATTTGGTGTGAGTCTGCTGTTTGGAGCAAGGTGCGGATCCACTGCATAACATTTGGCATCAGTCAGCTGTATAGAGCTTTTTACAAGTACGCTGTATATACTTTGGTATAGAATCTAACATTTAAAAGCTTGTTGTGTGTCCCGCTGTATGGTGCTTTACAAGAATCACTGTAATTAGATATCAATCATTAGACTTCTACCTGCACCAACAGACATCAGAACTTTCAAGGAAACAACTTCACCAGGGTCGTCTTCCATCGTCCCAATCCAAAGAGGCGAGATTACAACGATACCAAACACAAACAAAATTCTAATCGACGACTAAAATACTCCTACGTAATTACAGAGCATCGAAACTTCTTACCAGAAACTACGTCACAAGACTTACTGTAAAAACTCACCTACTTTCCTATACGTCAAACAAACAAACCAAGCATCCGGTCCAAAAACAAAATCACCAATTACGCCACATGTATACCCTCAGAGAAGGAACGAGAAGCATAGGTCAGCCACACCCTTCCTCAACACCCCCACTCCTAGGCACAACCCTCCCCAGTCCTCACATGGGAGCGGACCCCTCACTCCGCTCCCCCCGCACACCGACACCGCTCCCTGCCAACCACCATCCTCCATCGCTCGGGATCAGATGACACCCGGGCTCTGCGTCCCCCCTCACTCCGGGGAAGGGTAAGCTTTTCCCACTTAGGGCCAGCAAACCCCCTACTCCTTCTAGCAGGCCGGCGCCTTAGCCCCCTAGCCATGGGT
>CATNWA010006950.1:0-10470 GCA_951230385.1 Staurois parvus
GAAAGGTGAATTTCTTGCTATAAAATGGTGAAAGACATGGAAAAAAAGGGGTTTTAGGCTGCACTGCTTAAAAAAACAGTTTAAAAGCACAGAGAACTCAATAAATTACCAGCTTTTTCTACGCCGCGGGGGTGAAACTCTGTGAAATACCACATACTGCAAACTAAGGCCTTATTTTGCTAAAAAAAAAATTCCCTTATTACCTATCACAAAAAAATCCCTCCGGGTTTTTTAAAAAGACCCCCGTCCCCCCCCCCCCCGGGGGCCCCCCTTTTTTAAAATTATCTTTTAGTTTTAAGGTGATTACAGTGCCAAAGGAGGTTTGCTCAAACAATTTAAGAGCGCCTTTCTTTATCCCCTCAATGCCCCTTTTTACCCCCATCCCCAGTGTTTTTAAAACATTTCAAGTTATACCCCAGGCTGGGGGTTTTGAAAAAAATTGGGCCAGAAACAGGACAGGGGTTAACATGTACAGTAGAATATACACAATTGTGGAAACACAACAACAGATTTTTGCCCAAAAAAAAAATAAAGTATTAAACTCATCGACACTTTCAAAAAAAAAAAACCCAGTAGGCATTGGTAGAGCTTGGGACCAAGGCGGAGTTTTTTTGAAATTTAAAATGACCGTTCCAAAGATCTTCAAAAAAATTGCCACACCAAGGGGGTAGTTAAGTTTTCCCCATGTCAGATTAAAAAATGGGGAATTTTTCAATAAAAATTCGGACGGGAAACATTAGAGCTGTTTAACCGCTTCTGCCCCCACCCAAATGTCTGTGGACGGGGAGGTACTGTAAGCAAAGCAACGTACCCATTTCTTTCTCTTCCGGGTTTACATCCCGCTCGCCTCCCCCTCCCCCACTGCCTTCCACACCCTTTCTGGGGGGAACCCTAAAAGGCAGAAGGGTTTTTGCCAGCTGACCATAGACTGATTGGGGACCGGGGTGGTGCCAATCATCTCTATAGTCTAAGAAATCGGAAGTATGAGCATTTCATCACTTCAGTTTCGCAAAAAAAACGCCATTTTTAAATTGGGAAAACATCTGATCATAACCCATCTTGGGAAATTAGATAATGTAAGGGCAAGGAGATATCCAATCGATGACCCCCAATTTTTTCAAAAAAAATATATGACAATCCCATTTAAGTTATAATTTTTGCATTTCCCCTTATAGCATTTAAATGATCAATAACAAAAAAAAAAAAAAATAATATAAAAAAAAAAAAAGGACATGCAAAAATAATTAACAAAAAAAAAAAAAAAGCAACGCATGGCCCTGCGTGCTCACGTCAACCCGTGCGGGACGTAAAAACGGGGTTTCACCAAAGTGAAAAATCGACGTGAAAACAATCAAGGGCATAAACTAGCACTAACTCCTCTTAAATCAAAATGGTATCTTGTAAAGGTTTTAAAGCATTGCCTAGGGTTTTAAAAATGTATGCATTTGCGCATTAAAAGGGGGCAGCGCATTTTAAAGCATTCTTTTTTTGGGTACTATTTACTTGGCATCCCCACATTTTTCCCAAAATAATTGGCCAATATATTGTTTTTGTACTTTAAAAGGGAAAAAAAGTCATTTTTTTAAAAAAAAATAGTACCCACCATTTTTTTCACTGGGGTGTCTATTTTAAAAAAAAAAAAAAATACTTTTTGGGGGGTAAAAGAAATTTTCCAAGCAAAAAAAAAAAAGTTTTTCAGTGAACAAAAAGGCGGGCTTCAGGGGGAAAAAAGTGAGTGATTTTGGGGCATAAATTCTAACCGGGCAAAAAATGCCCTCACCCCACAAAATGCCCCTTTTTGGAACATAGACACCCAAAAATTTTCTGAGGGGCTGTTTGAGTCAATAGAAAATGTTTTTTTACTACAATTTTTAAAAAATTAGCATCACCAAGTAAGGACCCAAAATCCAATAAGCCCCTTAAAAACGTGATTTTTTTGGCAGATTAATTTTTTGCCCAAAAAGTTTTTGGAAAATAAAAAAGAAAACAAACATATTTTTTTTTTCTTTTTTTAGATTTCAAAACCTTGTAAAAAAAAGAGCCCACAAAATCCACCATGCCTCTTTTTAAATTCCTTAGGGGTTCTACTTTCCAAAAAGGGGGCTTTGGGGGGGGGGGGTTTGGGCAATCCTGGCTTTTTCAGGGCCCTAAACGTAAAAGGTGGTGGGGAAGCGAAATGAGAAGTTAGCCCCTTTCATTTTAAAGTGGCTTTGGTTTTCAGGTCCCTTAGGGGCTACTCCCAAAAATATCACACAGTGGGGTCCCCATACTGGTAGCATAGCAAATGTTTTTTGATTGTAATTCCCAATACCCAGGGGCTTGTGTGAGCAATATATCTTTTAAGGGGACAACTTTGTGTAAATAAAAATTTTTTTGCATATTCCAAAGACTTGGGAAAAAAAATAAATCTCCATGGTGTCAGGGCTCCCGGGTATGACCGGGGGGGTTTGACTGAGGGCAAAAAACCAGATTTTCCGATTTTAAAAACAATTAATTTATTACACACAATAAAAACAAAAAACCATGCAATCAAAAAAAACACAGTGCAAACGAACCAAACCAAACCCCCCAAAAACGAATAAATCAAGCGCGCGCGGGCCGGGGCCCCAATATCAATCAGCGGGATACGGGGGACAAGGGGAGAATGGGGGGGTCCAAAAACCGGTTCAGCGGGTAGCGGGCAGCGGGTACAGGGGGCAGGCAGAGGATGGCAGGAACGAGCCGGTCAGACAGGAGAATAGCAAGGTCAGATACGGGGTCGCAAAAACGGGAAAAAGAACAGATCAGAACAGGACGGGCCCGGGAAAAAACACACACCAAGGCAAGTCTGCGGGGTCTGGCATCCCTTAAATACCCCAGTATAATCATTTCCAGGTGTTTACTGGCGCAAGGTTGATCTCTGATTGCGGGGAGCACCCCGGGCCACCCCGGTACGCAGCTCATAAGGCGGGTGACCCCACCTTGCGGGCCAGTCCATTCCTGACATACCCCCCCCTAAAGGAGGGGTCTCCCCCGCGGCTGCGTCATGGGGTTTTTTTCCGAATCGCTCTAGTTTGGAACTTGTGTTCTCCGCTTATCTTTCTGTAGCAATTTCGCCTTCTTTCTTCTTAAGTCCTCCGGTTTGCTTCTTTCCACCTCATTTTATCTTCTTCTCCGTCCATCTTAGCCTCAGATTGCGCGTTCTTGTCATTTCTCCTCTAATTTGCTCGTTTTCCAGTCTCTCGTCTCATTTTTTCTAGTTACTCGTGCGGTCCCATTATCTCGTCGTTCGATCTGACCTTGCCCAGGTCCGTGAGGGTGGCCTGTGGAGCGCTGTTCTATCTGGATATTAATCCTTCTTCGCTCGCGCGTCCCGCTCTTATGTGTTTTTTCTTTCTTCGGCTTGGCCCGTCCTCGCTTACGTAGTTGTTTGTTTCGACCTTTCTGTAGGTATGACTTCCAGTGTTTTTCTCGTTGACTCCCAGGTCACATTGCTACAGTTCTTAGCGTGCACTGTCCCCTCAGGCTGTACTTGAGTATTTTCCTTTCTCTTCATACGTGAGCGACTACTGTCTCCGGCGCCCGAGGCTGGAGCGGCGGGCGCCAGAAAGCCTCTTCGCATTAGTAGCGACAGGTCTTTTGGCATCTTCGTTCTTTCATGATAATTAGTGAGCTTACGGACCTTCAGTTTGGCTCGAGCAAATGCTTTTCCTAGGCCCCCTAGTCGAGCGACAGGTCTCAGGCCCTTTTGCTTTTCTTCGTTTTCGCTTGGACTCTCAGGGGACGTCGGCGCCGGACCCCCCGTGTCATACAGTGGGCTCCGAGTGTACGTGCATGACCGCTATTCTCTGCTCTAGACATAGATCTCACATCGTCTGGCTGGACAGCGGGCATCGGGTGCTCTGCATCAGACCCTTCGCACCTCGACTTTGCGGGCACCGCGTCATCTGTGCAAGTGTCAGTGTGCCTTTGTAAGCTCAACTGGTTTGACCGCTGCTTTTTACTGGCTCAGACATTGGATCGTCATGGCTGGACATCGGGCTATCGGGTACTTTTCAGGCATCAGTTACTTGGCTTGTACACGTGCCCGCGAGTCAGTCGTTTCAAGACAGTGGATTTGCATCTTTCGAAGGTCCACTCGATTGGCGCGACAGTGATGCTCCCCCCCCCCCCCCCCCCCTGAGGCTAAATCCTAGTTTGCACGACCTCGTGCGTCGGTCATACTCGTGGATAGGTCTGCATTCGCTCTCTGGCTCGACTTTCGGGCATCGGGTCTCTACGCTTTCTCTATTGAATTATTTTACACTGGTCATCTTCTGCCTTTCTCAGGATCATGTCTGTGCTTGCCAGCGTGGCCCCTCGCGTTCATCTGGCTTTCATTGGGCAACCGTGGTCACTCAGGCTTTTCCGATCCGGCATCCTCTGACAGCGTTTGTGTTTCTGGTTCACAGGTATGACAGCGGGCCTTTTGGGTCACCAGGTCTTTCAGGTCATGTTGGCTCGCTTTTTCAGAGGTCCTTTCTCTTCCATCTGGTTCTGCAGTCGGCTCCGCCGTCACCAGGATACTACAGTTGGCATCTTAGTCAATCTTGGCCCGTTTCAGCTGACACCGGATCAGGTTTTCTCAGGGCCATTTGTGTTCTTTCATTCGGGCATCGAGTCAACTTCGGCCAAATAGGAACAACAGGCTGTTGATCAGTTCATCACTGAGTCTTTTCTTTCAGGATGAGTAGAGGCAACTTCCCTGAGTAGATGCAATCAGGCTAAGAATCGCTGTCAGGCATGAAGAGACCTCTCCCTCGCTTCGCACAGGCATCAGGCTGGGTAAAGCCATCATGTTGTTACGGGTACAGACTCAGGCAGAAGTGTTATTATCTTCCTCTGTGCATCCATCAAAATAGGCTATTATGAGTTTTTCTCTTTCGAAGGCAGATTCTTGTTCCTCAGATCGGCATGCTGCCTCACCGCGTTTGAGCATACTGGCAGATGGTACTGGCTGGAAAGACTTCGTGCGCTCTTCTCATTTTTAAACACTTTAGCACTTGTCAAGTAAACGCAGTCTGGCAAATTGAATGGAGCACTGGGAGACAGAGAACTTCTGGAGGATGGAACATGGAGCGAGCAGTTGCTACTAGAGGCTTTTTTACAGGGTTTTGTGCAGGATAGGGCTGCTAGTAGTATCAGGGGTAGCTGGACCTATGCGTAATAGCAGGGCCGTTATGTTTAGCTGTTGGGAATGCAGGAATAGAGCTTATTGCATGTTATAGGCTCTCCCAAGCAGACCTAGCTATTTCTGTCGTTCACCTGAGGCTGGTGCAACCAAATCTTTTTCCTTGTCTGCAGTATGGTTTGAAGCAAAGCTGATCTTCGTATCTCCTGGTTCAGACCAAATTCTGCGCTCCTGGATTTATACCTATTCTTCTCTAATCCTGTGAGTGAACGTTTCAGCATCGGATGCTCACAAGAATCCATCCACACATCGAACACGTCTAATAACAAACCAGGGACTCTACCCTGGTCGGCACTAAATGGCGCTAATATAATTCATTCCTGCATTCGGTGGGTTACCAATTGATAACCACCTCGCTCCCGCACAAATCTGAATCAATGCTACACCCCAGAAAACGCAAGCACTGTGCCCTGGAACTTAATGCCACCAATAGTCGAGGCGTATACATTATCTAAAGCAAATATGATCTAAGTTTCAAGCGCTAAGTTAATCAGAGTCTTGATAAGTGACACTCTCCAAAAAATCAAAAGTAGCAGATAAAATACACAATACACATCAAGATCCATCCGACTGAAATACAACAGACACTGCAAGATGGATGTCCTTGTAGCAGCCACTTCTGTTAGGATTGGCCTTGGTGTCACATGTCAAAAACAGGGCTTGCACGATAGCGATACATATCGGTTGAGTGCTCCTACATCTAATCACGGGAAATGCAGGACTTCAGATTGATCTTGAGAAACAGTCTGTTCCGTGGCTTATTGACAGCTAACAGTACAATCAATTATCTGCTTTCCCCCTGCAATACTGAAAGAAGCATATCACAGTTCTGTAGGGTCAGAAGAAACATACAACCTATCTTGCAGACTAATAGTACATTACAATGGTCAAGCGTCA
This sequence comes from Staurois parvus, assembly GCA_951230385.1. Classification (NCBI taxonomy): domain Eukaryota; kingdom Metazoa; phylum Chordata; class Amphibia; order Anura; family Ranidae; genus Staurois; species Staurois parvus. The sequence continues at coordinate 6,107 of CATNWA010006950.1, forward strand.
TCAGCGCAAACCCCGAGAGTCAAGTATCAATCGGTGCAGTTTGTAGGATACAGGGAGGATGAAACAATAGTCGAGAAAGGTCAGGGTTAGTGAGCCAGGGTCAGCAGGTAAGCGGGCAGCCAAGAGTAATCCAGAGGCTGGGCGGGGGCTGTTGTCCTCATGCGTCAGGAATGGAGCCGGGGTCAGAGCAGGAGAAGTCTAGCAAGGTCAGATTCAAGGCTAGTGGTCAGGGCCAGGGGATACAGGACTGACCCTTAGGAGAAACTCGGGCGCCTGCAGTGAACAGTGATACAAGGCCTCCAGGAATCAACACACACCAAGTGTTAGAGTCCTGCATGGTCTGGCCAACTCTTAGACGATATTCCAGTAAATGCAGTTCCAAGGATGTTTCTACACTTGGCAGCAAGGCAAAGTCTCTGATTCCAGGGGAGGCCCCTACGCTGGCCCTTAGCCCAGGGCTGCAAGTCTGACAACTCAGGTGATCACCACCATTTCTGGCAAGTCCAGGTCCTGACATCGATGGGGCCCCTCAATATGCCTCTTGCCCAGCAAATAGCCAAAAAAAGTGTCCTAAATTATGAAAAGTGGGTCATTTGGGGCAATCTCCAGAACTGTCCAGTGTGCTTACAGTGAAGCACTCAACAACAAGTGATCAGGCTAGTCATGACCACCAGGCTGTAGATCACGGTATCACATTGCACTAAGAACATATGTTTGTAGACGCTATATGCTTTTACACAAGCACAGCAATCAATAACACCTATTGAGATCGTCCCTCATGTTACCAAACACCACATAGTGCGCAAGAATATCATTTAGACTCAAAACATTTATGACTAAAATTTAGTATTCTAGATATTTTTTATGATCACTAATAAAAAATATTGGTATCATTTCAAATTTTGGAGTTTTTTTGGTTTTTCAGCGTGAAAAATAACAAGTAGCAGAGGCAACCAAATACAACCCAAAAGATTAAGCCTCTAATTTTTGTGAAAAAAAGAACATAAAATTTCATTTTTTATTTTTTTACAGTAAATTGGGGTGCAGTATTGGCATGACCGCACAATTGTCCGTCCAAACTAGTGCAGCGCTGTAATAGCAAAAAAATTGGCTTAAAAATTGCACCAAAAATCTATGACCATAGTTTGTAAAAACCCGCTAAATAAACTTTCACAACAAATGCAACTGTCAATATACACTTATATTGGGATTTTTTTTAAACCAAAGACACATGTAGCAGAATACATTTTGGGCCTAAATTTATGACTAACGATTTGAGTTTACTATACTAAACATATTTTTTTTTTAGTGGACATTTTTAATAGCTGCCAAAAGAAAAAAAATATCATATTTTTTTTTTTTTCCAAAAATTTTTGGTCTTTTTTTTTTTTTTTTTTTTTTTATTTTTTTGGTTTATAGCGTGAAAAAATAAAAACACACACAGGTGATCAAATAAACCACCAAAAAAAAAAAGCTTACTATTTGTTTTGGGAAAAAAGGACACATACATTTCATTTGGGTACAGCATTGCATGACCACAAACCGAAATTGACCAGTTAAAATAGTTGCAGCGCTGTATACGAGCAAAAAGAGGCCTGGTCATGAAAGGGGGGGGGGGTAAATCCTTAGGAGGGCAAGTGTTTAAACAGGTCCAAAATGTTTAAACATAAGTCAAGTTTATTTTTTTCTTTTTTCAGTAAAGATTGCCAGTCCTAATGGGCATATCTGACATTCATTGAAGGATAATGTATCTTCCTGGTGCACCTGTCTTAAGTGGCAGTGTTTAATTCATCACTTTGGAGCACCATTAAGTCTATCACTCCTTGTGGAATGCACTTGTTTGAAATAAAATTAAATACTAGGCTGGCTTCTTACACTCTACACATTAGGTCTTAGGCAAACTGGACATATCTCCAGCTAGTGGTCCATCTTTGCACAGGCCCTTATGTTGAGACAAAAGATAATGAGAACAAGGCCAAATGTTGAGACAGAAGGCACAGAGAGTTTTATCATCCTAAAAAATGAAGATCATTGACCCATTCTAAAAATCAAGGTGGTGTAATTTTTGTTTTTTTAACAAAATAAGAGAGGTAAAAGGAGGAGGATGGAGTATATATGCCAGAATTGGCAGAAATGGGTGCAAATAATGGCAGCAAATGTGAAAATAGGTTGAACAATTTGGGCATTTCTTAGTTGAAAGTTTAATCAAATAAATTTGAGTGTTTGATACTCCTGTATCCACAGACCTGATTAATTTCAATAAAAAAGTCAGCTTCTCAGACTGAAAATCACCCACTGCACTAAAGGCCCCAACCTCGTGAATTGACACTTCTGCAGAGCAGTCTGTATACCCTAAAAATGCACATATTGGGCCACCTGCAGTCAGTCATTCTCAATATCCATTAGTCCTTTTTTTTTTTTTTTTATTTACAGCCTTGTCATCCCTGGCCTGTGAATTTGCTGGATCAGGGCAAGCCTTACGAGGAAAAAAAAAACCAAAAAACAAAACCACAACACAGGAAATCTGTAAAAAAAAGTTCCATAAAACGAAAAAAAAAAAACGGAACTGTCAGATAACCCAGAGGCAAAAAATTGTTTTTTGAACCATGGCAAGTTGAGGCTGTGCTCCGCACCGCGATGGGCTTTTACTCTTTTACTGACACCGTTTTTGTTTAGCGGGGGTGAATATACAAGTGAACATATACAGAACTAACCGCATCCTTGTCGAACCGTCAGAGCGTCAAGAGTGTGGAGGATGGCAGGAGCAGAGTCCACCGCTGGACATGATAGGACTGCGGTTTTTTATAATTAAACTACAAAACAAAACAAAATTATATAACGGGAAGGATTGGAAGAATGGTGGTAAGTACAGCCTCTTGCCCCCCCTTTTTGTTTTTTCACCCCCTAAAACAAAGCTCGTGCAAGAGGTGTAATCTAGCTAAACATAGTACACTCTGTGCCAAAAAAACCCATTTTTTATAAAGCATCCGAGGAGCCTCCCAAAGGAATTTTGCCTACAATTACAGAAAATTGACATAAAATTAACCATTGGAAACAGATACAGTATACAGTATGGGTTGGCAGGATACTCCTTCAGAGCAAACCACAAACAATGAAAAACCAAGTATAATGGGAGTTTGTTGTGTGGATAGAGAATGTCATTACCACCACAAAGGAATACACAAGGGCCCTGAACCAAGTCTAAAAAACCAATAATAGTGAAAGTAAATTTAGAATATCATTTCTGTCCTAGCCATGAGTGAAGGGTGACTTGGGGTAACAAATATTGCCCTTTGCCCTCAAATACAGATAGTGAATGATGACAACTGTATAAGAAGTACTCTAACCTGAAACCACAAAGACTCCTTCAATTTTTATCAATACCTAACAAGGGCTCAAAAACTGTAATTTGAAACTACAGGTCAAAACACAAAGGGCTTGGTCCCACCATATCCGTTTATGATTTTTGTTTGCCATCTTAGAAGATAGAAATAAAAATTAAGTATTATATTATAACAGTATTTATAAAAGTGCCCAATAAGTTCACTCAAAATCGCTGTAACATTACAAGGGGACAGAACATGTGACAGAAACAATACCAATACAATGCAAAACATGAGGGGATCGAGGGCCCTGCTCTTTCGAGCTTACAATCTAGGAGGGAGGGATGGTGGCACAGGAGGAGAAAGCTGTGGGGACGGAGTGTAGGAAGAGTGGAGGAGATCGGCAAGTTAGCAGGGGTGGGTAGGCTTCCCTGAAGAGGTGGATATTCAGGGTGCGCCTAAAGGAGAGGAGAGTAGGTGATAATCTGATGGGTTGGGCAGGGAGTTCCAGAGGATGGGTGACACCCTGGAGAAGTCCTGGAGGTGGGCATGGAGGAGGAGACCAGGGAACTAGAGAGAAGGAGTCTTGTGAGAGCGAGTGTGCGTGCTGGGTGGTACTTGGATATTAGGTTGGTGATGTATTCGGGGCAGTATGGTGGACGGCTTTAGTACATCAGTGTTAGGATTTTGAATTTGAACCGTTGCACAATCAGAAGCCAATGGAGGATTGGCAGAGAGGGGGTGGTGAAACGGAGCAGTTGGAAAGGATGAATGAGTCTGGCAGCCGTATTCAGATCGACTGAAGCGGGGATAGCCAGCGCGAGGCAGGCCAGTAAGAGGGAGTTGCAGTAATCGAGTCGTGATATGATGAGGGAGTGGATGAGCTATTTAGTGGTTTCTGGAGTTAGGAATGCGCGTATTTTGGCGATGTTGTGGAGGTGGAGTCTGCATGAGTTTGTTAAAGATTGGACTGGTCTGGAAGGAAGTTTTGGGGCCAAATACACCCAATACTCTGGGCCCGGGGTTTGGGTGGGTTTTTTG
>CATNWA010006951.1:0-10252 GCA_951230385.1 Staurois parvus
AAAGTCAGTTTATTTTGCACAATCGGCAAACTGCAGCACCAACTGTGCACGACAGCCACCAAAAAAAAAAAGGGTGTATGTCACTTTAAATTTTTGATTCTTTGATAGCTGTGTCCCTGAGTAACGATTCTGTGTCCCTGAGTAACGATTCTGTGTCCCTAAAGTCTCTGTGGCCCTAACTCTGTCCCTTAATACACACAGGTCTGTCTCTCTTGAATGACCGGAGGCTAATGGAGAATTCTAAGATGGCCGCGATTTATAGCTCCACCATTACACAGTGCTGGCTGGCTGCTGATTGGCTAATGCGATCACATGTCATGAATGCATTATGGGTCAGCGCGCCTTGTCTGCGCGCCTTCCCAGAGATCCCCGCCCCATCTTCTCTGTCCATTTTCTCCGTCGCCACACATGTCGCCGCCATTTTTGGGAAAATTCGATTCGTGCATCCGAAGTTTGCTAATCTTCGGATTCGTCGCGAATAGAATTTTTCCAAATCTTCGGAACGAATTCCACTTCGTCATGTTCGATTCGCTCATCTGTAGTTATCACGTATGTACGAGGACGCCAAGGAGATCCCAGTACCCGACACCATCCTGTCCTCGGGTAACTTCTTGGACCTTCAGTCGGACCTTCGTTCCAAGATAATGGAGGCATCCACAACCGTCTCTACCCCAGCCGGAGGGCTCCTCCAGAACAAGGGGGGACTCCTATGGAGGGAAGATCAGATTGTGGTGCCGGAGGAAGCCCGAACCCTGGTCTTGGGCCATTGCCATGACCACCCGATGGCGGGGCACTTTGGCCCAGAAAAGACCCTGGAACTTCTCCGACGCTCCTTCTGGTGGCCGGACATGGCTAAAGATTGTAAGGGCTATGTAAGGTCCTGTATCACCTGCCAAAAGAACAAGCCATCCAGAAACAAAGTTTGGGGTCTGCTGCGACCCTTACCGATTCCTGAACGACCTTGGCAAAAGATCTCGTTAGACTTTATAGTCGAGCTTCCGCCATCACTAGACCACACGGCAATCCTGGTGGTCGTGGACCGCTTGTCCAAGATGGCCCACTTCATCCCGTTGAAGAAAACCCCCTCGGCAGCCGAGACTGCGCGAGTTTTCATTCGTGAGGTAGTAAGGCTGCATGGGGTCCCCGAAGACATTGTCTCGGACCGGGGGTCCAGTTCACGCAAGATTTTGGAGAGCACTGTGCAAAGCCCTGGACATCAAATTGTCCCTCTCCTCTGCATTCCACCCTCAAACTAACGGTCAAACCGAAAGGACCAATCAGACCCTGGAGCAATACTTGAGATGCTACACTTCGTTTACTCAAGATGACTGGATACCACTTCTCCCCCTAGCGGAATTCGCGTACAACAACGCGCGCCACTCAGCGACGGGACAGTCCCCGTTCTTTGCCAACTATGGTTTTCACCCCGTCTTCCTCCCGGATTTGGTCTCGGAATGCCCAGTACCAGCAACGCAAGATGTAGTAACGTTTTTCTCCGCGAACAATAAGAAGCTTCAAGAGGCCATCAGTCGGGCCCAGGAAGACTACAGGAAGGCATTCAACAGGAAACGGAGGGGAGATCTGGTGTTGCGGCCTGGGGAGAAGGTTTGGCTAGCGACGTCCAATTTAAAGATGCTTTGCCCGTCGAAGAAATTGGGACCCAAGTTTATAGGCCTCTTCTGCATTAAACGGATGGTCAACGAAGTGGCCTACGAACTCGTCCTTCCTGACACACTCAAAATCCACCCAGTCTTCCATGTGTCCCTGCTGAAGCCAGTGATCCCAGATGCCTTCCCTGACCGAGAATCGAGACCCCCGGAAGCCATAACGGTCGAGGAAGAAGAAGAATTTGAGGTGGAATCAATCCTGAAGTGCCAAAGGAGGGGGGCCAGACCCAATTCCTAATCAAATGGAAGGGCTATGGCCCTGAGGACAATTCTTGGGAACCAGCCCAGAATGTCCATGCACCTAGACTTGTCCGGAGGTTCTTTCGCGATCACCTGTGGTGGAGAGATCGGGTGGGCATCCGGAGGTTGCCCGTAGGGGGGGGCAATGTCAGGGATCCACTCGATCCCCGCAGCGATGGTCCCGGCGCAGGCGCAGTGTGCCGCCCTGTGCAGGGACTCGAGCACTAGGTCCGGGCCTGCCGCGGCGTTCGAGTTCGCGCATGCGCAGTAGAAGCCGCGGCCGCCCGCTGGGCACCAATGGCAGCGCAGGGCGGGATATTTAAACGACCCTGAGCTGTCATTCAGTGCCTTCTGGTCTTACCTGTATCTGCGAACCTGTGAATTGTAAGTTGCTGACCCGGATTGTGCCTTGACCTTGCTGTATTTCTCCTGCCCTGACCCTTGCTTTGCCTGACCTCTCTCCTGGATGCCCCCTATTGGATTTGACCTGCTGTTGCTGAACTGGCGTGTGACTCGACCATTCTATGCCCGCTGCCTTGTACCTTGCCGTCCTCTCTGTTACCCGACCCGGCCCGTCTGACCTTGCTCATCCATCCATCCCGTGCAGTGGGGTCTGCTGACCTCCTCATATCAGACTCTTCCCCGTGGGAGCCCTTGGCGCATACCACTACCACTGACGGATGCACCCAGTAGCCACGACCTGGTCTCAGGGGGCTCCAAGTCCAACCCCACCATCAGGGGCCCTGGTGAACAAGCACCCTGGGACTTAGACTCCGTGCGCTGGGGACGCCTATTCAGTGGAGAGCTAGTGGTACCGCCAGGCGGTCCCTTACATGGCCTTTTTAGTGGCAATTACCACAGCAAGGAGGGTATGTGAGCTGGAGGCCCTTTCAGTCAGAGCCCCCTATCTACAGATTTTTCCGGATAGAGTGGTGTTAAGGCCGGACCCATCCTTCATTCCGAAGGTGGACCAGAGATTCCAGAGGGAGCAGGATATAGTGCTACCCTCATTTTTTCCTGACCCGGTTGGGAAAGTTCAGGAGAAACTTCATTTTTTGGATGTTAGAAGGTGCGGGTTCCTGTACCTTGAAAAGACAAAAGGGTTTAGGAGCACGGAATCTTTTTTTGTTTCTTTCGCAGGGGTCAGGAGGGGCAAGAAAGCTTCTAGAAGGACACTGGCCAGATGGTTGAAACTGGAAATTATGGGAGCATACCGTGCAGAAGGCCTAGAGGCCCCGGAGGGGATCAGGGCACCTTCCACCCAAGCGGTAGCAACTACCCAGGTGGAGCTGGCAGGGGCTTCCCCAGGACAAATCTGCAGGGCAGCTACCTGGTCCAGCTATGACACTTTTGTAAGGCATTACAGACTCGACCTGGTCTCGGTGCAGGATCAGGCCTTTGGGCATAAAGTCTTGCAAGCAGTTAGCCCGCCCGATGGGTGAGTACTCGCTTATCCTCTCAAGGTGCTGTCCTGAAAGACGAAAGGGGAAAAATCAAGTTACACTTACGGTAACGTCTTTTCCAGTAGTCTTTCAGGACAGCACCGATTGCCCACCCAGTGTTGATATTTGGTTATGTGAGAATGTCTTATTGCGGTCATGTGGTCTCATGTTGTGTGTCCCCAGGGGACCGGAGATACGATCTAAGAACTGAGGTCGGAGGGGAGTGGAGAACTTTTTATTTTGGGTGGAGGTGTTTCCTCAGGTGGGGAGGAGCCGAGGTCTCTCAATGTGCTGTCCTGAAAGACTATTGGAAACGACGTTACCTTAAGTGTAACTTGATTTTTTTTTTAGTAATGCCCATGTTGAGGGTTAGGCCCCAAAAAATTGTAAATTCGGAAACCGTAATGAGTTTCCATGCGACTGGTCTGGCAAGGTTTGAATTTGGGTTGGTGGCGATAAATTGTGCATATACAGGTGAAACTCGAAAAATTAGAATATCGTGCAAGAGTTCATTTATTTCAGTAATGCAACTTAAAAGGTGAAACTAATATATGAGACTCATTACATGCAAATAAAGATAGTCCAAGCCGTGATTTGTCATAATTGTGATGATTATGGCTTACAGCTCATGAAAACCCCAAGTCCACAATCTCAGAAAATTTGAATATTGTGAAAAGATGCAATATTCTAGGCTCAAAGTGTCCCATTCTAATCAGCTAATTAAGCCATAACACCTGCAAAGGGTTCCTGAGCCTTTAAATGGTCTCTCAGTCTGGTTCAGTAGGAATCACAATCATGGGAAAGACTGCTGACCTGACAGTTGTGCAGAAAACCATCACTGACACCCTTTATAAGGAGGGAAAGCCTCAAAAGGTAATTGCAAAAGAAGTTGGATGTTCCCAAAGTGCTGTATCAAAGCACATTAATAAAAAGTTATGTGGAAGGGAAAAGTGTGGAAGAAAAAGGTGCAAAAGCAGCAGGGATGACCGCAGCCTGGAGAGGACTCTCAGGAAAAGGCCATTCAAAAGTGTTGGGGACTTTCACAAGGAGTGGACTGAGACTGGACATTGGCTTCAAATGTCGTATTCCTCTTGTCAAGCCGCTCCTGAACAACAAACGTCAGAAGCATCTTACCTGGGCTAAAGAAAAAAAACAGACCTGGCCTGCTCAGTGATCAAAAGTCCTCTTTTCTGATGAGAGCAACTTTTGCATCTCATTTGGAAACCAAGGACCCAGAGTTTGGAGGAAGAATGGAGAGGCACACACTGCAAGATGCTTGAAGTCCAGTGTGAAGTTTCCACAGTCTGTGTTGATTTAGGGAGCCATGTCATCTGCTGGTGCTGGTCCACTGTGCTTCATTAAGTCCAGGGTCAACGCAGCCGTCTACCAGGAGATTTTGGAGCACTTCATGCTTCCTTCTGCAGACGAGCTTTATGGGGATGCTGACTTCATTTTCCAGCAGGACTTGGCACCTGCCCACACTGCCAAAAGCACCAAAACCTTGTTCAATGACCTTGGGATTACTGTGCTTGATTGGCCAGCAAACTCGCCTGACCTGAACCCCATAGAGAATCTACAGGGCATTGCCAAGAGAAATATGAGAGACATGAGACCGAACAATGCAGAAGAGCTGAAGGCCGCTATTGAAGCATCCTGGTCTTCCACAACACCTCAGCAGTGCCACAGGCTGATAGCTTCCATGCCATAAAGCATTGAGGCACTAATTGCTGCAAAAGGGGCCCAAACCAAGTACTGAGCACATATGCATGCTTATACTTTTCAGAGGTTCTATGTACAATCCTTGTTTTATTGATTGCATGTAATATTCTAATTTTCTGAGATTGTGGATTTGGGGTTTTCATGAGCTGTAATCCATAATCATCACAATTATGACAAATCAGGGCTTGAACTATCTTGCTTTGCATGTAATGAGTCTATCTCATACATTAGTTTCACCTTTTAAGTTGCATTACTGAAATAAATGAACTTTTGCACGATATTCTAATTTTTTTCGACTTTCACCTGTAAATTGCTTTGATCCACAATCAACACATACAGATATTCCGTGAAAAACAGCTCCAAAAATCAAGGGGAGTAGTTAAATTTGCAATTTCCACCTGAATTCCGGGTTGGGCAGTGAATGGGGGAAGTACAGGTACTGCAGAATTTGTGGGCTGTCAATTGGATTTGCAAGCAAATCCGTAAGGATACTAGGAGCTCTATGGGTCTGTGTGCGAATTGTTGGTGGCTGCGGGACAATACTTGTGCTCGCCACCGCACCGGCTTGTACTGGATTTATGGGACTCGCCACGTAACCAAGTCATACTGCAGTGCTGGTATTATTATTATACAGGATTTATATGGTGCCAACAGTTTGCTCAGCGCTTTACAGTATAACGGGAGACAATACAGCAAAAATACAGTTCAACACAAGAGGGTTAAGAGGGCCCTGATCCTGGGAGCTTACAATCTAAGAGATATGGGAAAGACCAAGATGTACTAGACTGCTGGTGCTCGCCAGTTCACCAAAAGGTAGCGCAGCACTAGTACTGGCACTCTGCTGCATATGAGAGCTCAAAATTTACAGACAAGTGCTAACAGAGATCAGGCCTGATTCAGCAAACACTGCGGTTTTGTGTGCAATGTATCAAGTGACAGTGACCTACTGACACTGCACTTGCTGGGGGAGAAGGGAGGGGTAAGCGTAGGGGCTGGCAGGTGTCGGGGCTGATCCCGCTATCACTGAATTTTTGGGGACGCTATACTAATGTGAACGCTGGTATAGTGCTGATCTGATCAAATATATTGATCCGTTCAGACACTATACTAGCAATGGAGGTTTATTGTGCATTAGCGTGTTCCTGGCAGTCAAGGGGTTAAATGTGATGCCTGGTGTACTGACGGGCATTCTGAAGCCATCTGGGAGGGGCGTGAAAACCACGGGAGCACAAATTATATATATATATATATATATATATATATATATATATATATATATATATATGTGTGTATGTGTGTGAGCACCCATGCCGCCCTGTAGCAGTATTTCTGCTATAGGGCGGTCAGGAAGCGGTTACGGAAGCGGTTTGCATTACGGCGCTGCGTTACTTTAACTGACAATTGCACGGTCATGCAACACTGCACCCAAATTAAATTTCCTTTTTTTTTCCCACAAATTGAGCTTTCTTTCGGTGGTATTTGATCGCTTGTGCGTTTTTTTATTTTTTTGCGCTATAAAAAAAAATGCTGACAATTTTGAGAAAAAAAAACAATATTTTTGGACTTTTTGCTATAAAACAAGTCCAGTAACAAAATTTAAAAATCAAATTTTGTCTTAAATTTCGGCCAATATGTATTCTGCAACATGTCTTTGCTAAAAAAAAAAAAATCCCAATACGTGTAAATTAATTGGTTTACGTGAAAGTAGCGTCTACAAATGGCGGGAAAGATACTGGGATTTTTTTTTTATATAATAATAATGGCGCCGAACAATTTTCAGTGCATTAGTATAGTGTCCCCAAAAACACAGCGTTATGGTATTAGTTACAGCACCAGCGTTTAGCCTCTACGCTTAACCCCTCTTCTCCCCCAGGAAGTGCAGTGTCAGTAGGTCACTGTCACTTGATACATTGCACACAAAACCGCAGTGTTCGCAGAAACAGGCCTGATCTCTGTTAGCACTTGCCAGTAAATTTGCATATGCAGCAAAGTGCCAGTACTAGTGCTACGCTACCTTTTGGTGAACTGGTGAACACCAGCGGCCTAGAACATCCTGGTCTTTCACATACTAGCACTGCAGTATCACTTGGTGACGTGGCAAGTCCCATAAGTGCAGTACAAGCTGGTGCGGTTGCGAGCACAAGTATTGTCCCGCAACCACCAACAATTCGCACACAGGCCCATAGAGCCCCTAGTATCCTTCCGGAGGTGCTTGCAAATCCCGATTGGCAGCCCACACATTCTGCAGGACCCCTACTTCCCCCATTCACTGCCCAACCCGGAATTCAGGTGGAAACAGTAAATTTAACTACTCCTCTTGATTTTTTTGGAGCGGTTTTTTCACGGAATATCTGTATGCATTGATTGTGGATCAAAGCAATTTATATGCACAACAATTTATCACCGCCAACCTAAATTCAACCCTTGCCAGACCATTTGTATGGAAACCCATTCCGGTTTCCGAATTTATATTTTTGGGGGGTCTAACCTTCAACATGGGCATTACTAAAAAAAAATATGAATTGCGGTTGTATTGGCCCCTGAATTTGACCAGCTCCACAAAATTCAGCCCCCTCGTAAATCACCTTAACCAAAAATTTGCAGATGTCTGTACTCCCCAGCAAAAAATCTGCATTGATGAGTCCCTGATTAATTTTTCTGGTCGCCTTGCATTCAAACAATTTCTCCTTAGCAAGCGTGCCAGATATGGGATCAAGATGTATAAGACCTGTGAGAGGGCAACAGGATATACATATAAGTTTCGGATTTACGAGGGAAAAGATAGTCACGTAGAGCCCCAAGGATACCCAGATTACATGGGGAGCAGTGGCAAGATAGTCTGGGACTTGGTGTCAGCGTGCCACTATTTAGACATTTGTACTATCTTGGAACTGTTCCATGTGGCACCATGCAACCTAATGTGTGCCCACCATTAGAAGTGGGTGAATGCAGGGTGGTATATTATAATGGTGGGCATACCACACACTTTTTCTGGCATATATACCCAACAAGGACCCAGCGACGTACTGCAGGCATCATCATCCTAGTATTGTTTTTTTCAGCTGGTGATCGGCTTTCATATAAAAGCAATCCTAGTGGCTAATTAGCTGCAGGATTGCTTTTACAAGCAGCGGGAGGTGATGCCCCCACTCCACCGCTGCCTTCCAGGGCCTTCTCGAGCAGTCCCGTGCCATCGGAGGAACCTGAGAATGCAGCCGGTGTTTCTGCCAGCTGACCATAGAGCTGATTGGAGACCAAAATGGTGCCAATCATCTCTATAGTCTAAGAAATCAGAAGCTATGAGCATTTCATCACTTCAGTTTCGCAGGATATAAACAGCGCCATTTGTAAATTGCGAAAGCATCTGATCACACCGATCTTGGTTTGATTAGATAATTATAAGGGCAGAGGAGATACAGTGGGGCAAAAAAGTATTTAGTCAGCCACCAATTGTGCAAGTTCTCCCACTTAAAGAGATGAGAGAGAGGCCTGTAATTGGCATCATAGGTAGACCTCAACTATGAGAGACAAAATGAGAAAGAAAATCCAGACAATCACATTGGCTGATTTGGAAAAAATTTATTTGCAAATTATGGTGGAAAATAAGTATTTGGTCAATATCAAAAGTTCATCCTAATACTTTTTTATACAGTATATCCTTTGTTGGCAATGACAGAGGTCAAACGTTTCCTGTAAGTCTTCACAGGGTTGGCACACACTGTTGGTATGTTGGCCCATTCCTCCATGCAGATCTCCTCTAGAGCAGTGATGTTTTGGGGCTGTCGCTGGGCAACATGGACTTTCAACTCCCTTCAAAGGTTTTCTATGGGGTTGAGATCTGGAGACTGGCTAGGCCACTCCAGGACCTTGAAATGCTTGTTACGAAGCCACTCCTTCGTTGCCCGGGCGGTATGTTTGGGATCATTGTCATGTTGGAAGACCCAGCCACGTTTCATCTTCAATGCCCTTGCTGATGGAAGGAGGTTTGCACTCAAAATCTCACGATACATGGCCCCATTCATTCTGTCCTGTACATGGATCAGTCGTCCTGGTCCCTTTGCGGAGAAACAGCCCCAAAGCATGATGTTGCAACCCCCATGCTTCACAGTAGGTATGGTGTTCTTTGGATGCAACTCAGCATTCTCTCTCCTCCAAACACGATAAGTTGTGTTTCTACCAAACAGTTGTATTTTGATTTCATCTGACCATATGACATTCTCCCAATCCTCTTCTGGATCATCCAAATGCTCTCTAGCAAACTTCAGATTGGCCCGGACATGTACTGGCTTAAGCAGGGGGACACGTCTGGCACTGCAGGATCTGAGTCCCTGGCGGCGTAGTGTGTTACTGATGGTAGCCTTTGTTACGTTGGTCCCCCGCTCTCTGCAGGTCATTCACTAGGTCCCCCCGTGTGGTCCTGGGATTTTTGCTCACCGTTCTTGTGATCATTTTGACCCCACGGGGTGAGATCTTGCGTGGAGCCCCAGATCGAGGGAGATTATCAGTGGTCTTGTATGTCTTCCATTTTCTAATTATTGCTCCCACAGTTGATTTGTTCACACCAAGCTGCTTGCCTATTGCAGATTCAGTCTTCCCAGCCTGGTGCAGGTCTACAATTTTGTTTCTGGTGTCCTTCGACAGCTCTTTGGTCTTCACCATAGTGGAGTTTGGAGTGTGACTGTTTGAGGTTGTGGACAGGTGTCTTTTATACTGATAACAAGTTCAAACAGGTGCCATTAATACAGGTAATGAGTGCAGGGCAGAGCAGCCTCTTAAAGAAGAAGGTACATGTCTGTGAGAGCCAGAAATCTTGCTTGTTTGTAGGTGACCAAATACTTATTTTCCACCATAATTTTCAAATAAGTTCTTTCCAAATCAGCCAATGTGATCGTCTGAATTTTTTTTCTCATTTTGTCTCTCATAGTTGAGGTCTACCTATGATGCCAATTACAGGCCTCTCTCATCTTTTTAAGTGGGAGAACTTGCACAATTGGTGGCTGACTAAATACTTTTTTGCCCCACTGTATCTAGAGTCCCATTGATGCCCACTGAAGTTATAGGGGATATTTGCATTCCCTGTGATAGCATTAAAAGTGATCAAAAAAAAAAATGAAAGGGACAGTGTAAAAATAATAAAAAAAATAAAGCACCCTTGCCCACCCTGCGCACGCACACCTGTGTATG